>JALPQD010000192.1:0-290000 GCA_023101885.1 Typhlomys cinereus
ATGGTACCTAGGAGGCCCTGAGTGTTGCTTTTGCAGCCCTGAACTACATTGCAAATCCTGTTAGCATACTGCCCTCACATCCATCATCTGCCCCAATTTCTTTCTTTTACTTTTGTGTGTGTGTGTATGTATTATGTATGTGTAGTCCATATTCTTGTGAATACAGGTATGTGCACATATGTGTGCACTTGCATGTGCATGCCTCTGGGCAAGAAATGAATAAAACAGCATGTACAATAAGATACTGCAATGAAATTTGTGTGAATGTGGTCTATTTCCTCTCAGAAATATTTCATTGTGTTGTATTTCTAGTGCAAATGATTAAAGACATGAAAGAGACTGAGGGAGAGCTCAGTTGATAAAGCACTTACCTTGCAAGCATGGTGATAACACTTCAATTCCAGGATGTATGTAAGATAGGTAGGTATGGTGGTGCATTGCTGTAATTCTGTACTGGAGGGGCAGAGGCAGATAGAGCCAGACTAACCTCTTGGAGCAGGAGTTCCAGGTCAGTGAGAGATACTGTCCCCAAAAATGGTGAACTGTCCCGGAGAAACAACATCTGAATTGTCCTCTGACCTCCACATGCATACACACACACACACACACACACACACACACACACACACACCATGCATACACGCATCCATACTCATATGAAAGAAAACGGTGAATATTTGTTCATGGACATGATGAACTCTGGGAAGATCCTACTGGCTGCTTTTTCGTGGAGTCACTTGACGCAGTGGACACCGTTTAGAAAGCCTCAGAATCCAACACCACTTTGCCTTCTGTAGAAAGTCAGCTTTTGTGGCTCATCAGATGTCTGCCCTTCCTATCGCCATCTGTCTGGGAAGGACAGATGGGTTAATAATTACAAATTCATTCTCCCAGCAACAGAGAGACAGAGCAATACTCCTCACCCATACACTGTGTATTTTTTTCAAAACTTCCTGTAGCATTCAGTGACAACATCTGGGCTTGAATGTGTACTATGCAATCTTCTCAGATGTCAGAACATCCTTCTCCGTGGAAGGGCCATTGTGCTGGAGCACCAGCATGCACCCAGGAACAAAAGCAAGACGCCCCGGAGGCTGTGGAGCCCTGAGCCCCAGGGCTCTGTCCTTGCCTTCCAGACTCAGAGAAAAGCTCTTCCATGCTTTTTGTCATCTGCCAGCAGCTGCTACCATGATGTACCATATGCTCTTCCCATCCATGCCAGAGAGCTGTGCACTGGTACTCATTCCACAGATAGTCACACAGGGACTGGAGACACACCTAGGTGATGAGTGAGAAAGAGTGTACAAAGTTGGATCCCCCTGAGGGGATGTTCCAACAGAAATCCTTCCCTCTGCAGATTTCTGTCCCTGTGCACATGGCTGTGCAGAAAGGCACGGTGGCAGCACCCCTTGATCTCTAAGGACATGCAGTTTTTCTTGTCCCTTCCATCCCTCTCAGAGATTACCCAGGTCTGCAGGTCCTAGCCTTTATTGGAATCCTTATTTCTCTTGCTGCTATGTGAAACCCATTTGTCACCAGTGTAGGGTTTTCGCAATGACATGTGCACATCTGAAACAGACTACAAATTCTGGGCTGTTTCCTGCCTGGCTTCCTGATAGCCCTTGAGTGTCACTGGGTTCCTGCCAAGGGTGAGCTGAGCCAGGGCCCCAGTGACCGAGATTTGGAAGGACAGTTGAGAGCAGTGAAATGTCTCTGTAGTGGACTTTTCCCAGGATAAGCAGAGCACAAAACAGTGGAGAGCAAGAAGGGAAACAGCCCCTTCTGCCACTCACCCTGGGCAGCTAGCTACCTCTTCTCTGCTAATTGAAAACAAGAAGGGATCATTGTGAAATGCAGCCTGGGGCAGCCAGGGCCTCCTTCCGTCTCCAGGCTCCTTACTGTGAGTCCGGGATCCCAAAACCCAGAAGCTTTGTGTCTGAGTTGGTCCCCAGCACTGCGGGGGCTCCCTGTGCTGCTTCTGCTCCCTTCCACCCCAATTGCTTGCAGTCTTTCACAAAAGGAAGCCACTGGAGCTGCTTCCTACCCTTTGTTTCCACTTGGTTTTCAGCTATTGCCAAGCAGGAAACTTAGGACCCTGGGAACCTGGCTCTCTGGCATGGATGGGAAGAGCATATGGTCCATCATGGTAGCACAGTAAGGACAAATCTGCACATGCTGTTTGGATCAAGCACACGGCAACCCTGGAGAGGGAGTCCAGGAGCAGGAATTGCACAACACTGTCCTGTCATCTGTCCCTTCCTGATGGCCCCCAGGGAAAACAGAGGCAGCTGACACTGGGTGGGGAGGCCATCTGGAAGTTTCCCTCAGGGGTGGAGTGGTTGTGGTGTGAGCCATGGTCAGAGGTGCTACCTGTCTGGGCAATGTCCTCAATGTCGCTGCCTCAGTTCCCTCTCTTCCAGGTTTGCATGGAGGCATTAACATGAAGTGTTTAGTGACCTCCGGGACACTCTGCTCAATCTTGTGGTTTCAGCCATCAGTTCATTTTTTTATCCTACTGAAGAGGACAGCTGTGACGTTTCTGACTCTGGGCTCTTCCTATTGCTCTGGCTAGAAGTGCAACATGTCCCAAGAAAAGAGTCCGGGATCCCAAAACCCAGGAGCTTTGTGTCTGAGTTGGTCCCCAGCACGCAGGGGCTCCCTGTGCTGCTTCTGCTCCCTTCCACCCCAATTGCTTGCAGTCTTTCACAAAAGGAAGCCACTGGAGCTGCTTCCTACCCTTTGTTTCCACTTGGTTTTCAGTTATTGCCAAGCAGGAAACTTAGGACCCTGGGAACCTGGCTCCATGCAGCAGGAGGAGAAACTCCAGAGCTCTGTGCTCCAGGTTCCTGGTGCTTGCAAGGGAATCATGGTTGAGTTTTAAGACTCTATACATACCCAAGCATGTCTATCCCTCGTCCTCCCTCATAGGCCACAGATTTGCACCCTAGGGTTCTGGAACATGGGATTGAACAAGACAGACAAGAAGTATATGGGATTCTTGAACAACCAACCTTTTGAGAGGGTCTGAGACTGGCTGTGATGTAAAGAGGGAAGGAAGATGAGGGACTGAGCTCCTTTTCTGAAAGTGCACCCAGGAAAATGGCCTCAGGGATGTCTAGACCTGATGTTGACACACCCTCTCTCTCTCCCCACCTCACAAGTATTTCTGAAGCTCTCTTCCAGGAGTCCTGTGACATTCTAGAAGCTCCCTGACAACTCTCCACCCCTTGTTGGGAGCATTTCCCTACCTCATTTCTTCCCCATTTTATTTCTTTCAGTTAAGTTTGCTCACCAGAGCATAGTTGGAGGGAAGGGCAAGGAAAGCTAACTTCACCAGAGTTTGACAGGGGTGATGGTTGCTTCTAGGTGAGTGGGTACCCATTTGGACTTTGGTAGTGGCTTGAATGAGCACAAGAAGCCACCCCTACTGGTGGCATTTCCTCTGCTTTTCAAGGGTCTCTTGTTAAGGAGTCATTCACTTTATTTAGATGGGCTGGAGCCTGAAAGTACCTCTGCTGCCTGCAATGAGACCCAAGGAGAAGCAGTAACTTCTCTAGGTCTCACCCCCCTCAACTGGGACCAAAGTGCCTCTTTCATAGGTTGCTTTGAGAACTAGGAATCCTTGGAGAGAGCCTCCTATGTAAGAGCAAGAAACATGGGCCACGGCAACTTCTAATGTCAGACAAGAAAGACAGATGAGACAACTGTTTGGAGGAGGGGAGCCTGGGAATGGAGCTCCATCAGTCTTCAACATGGGCCCAAGCTCTCCTTTTTCCACCCACTCCTTCCTTTGCACCCTTGGGTGTAGAAACAGCCCCTTCTGCCCAGGATTCCAGGAATGAAGACCAGAGTCCTTGCTTCAAAGCCAGCTACCTGGTAGATAGTGATGTTTGGCTGATTGCTGATCTCAACATATGAAGGAGTCAGCCTCATGCTAAATGGTAGTAGCCTCCTTTGAGGTAAGGTAAGAAGTCATAAACTTGGCTTTCAAATCCAGAAGAAGAAGGTTGTAGAGATAGACAAGCATAGGACCAGTGTGTCAGTGACCAACAGGGTTAAATAGCCCCAAGAAAAGCTAAGTCTTTTGCAAAAGATAGGGAGTCCTGGGGACAGGACTTAAGGGTTAAGCACTTGATATGCAAGCAATAAGACTCGAGTTCTAAGCCCTAGATCCACTTAAAAGGCAAGTGGGCATGGCAGCTTACCTGTAATCACATCACTAGTGAGGCAGAGACAAGAGAGCCACATAGTAAGCTGGTTAGCTAGACTAGTTAAACTAGCAAGCTCTGGGTTCAATAAGGGGTACTGCCTCAGTGTAGAAGATTGATAGTGGCCCAAGAAGATACTTGACATCAATCTTTGGCGTATGTATGCATGAACTCACATGTGCATATATATGTACATACAAATGTGTGAACACACACACACATACACACACAGAGACAGACACACATGCACAGCACATGCACATACAAAAAAAATATGCCTCATTTCTCTCAGAATCTTCTTCCTAGATTTTGAATGGCTAAGGCTGAGATGAAATCAACATTTCAGGACCTCTTAGGTTTCATTATGTCAACAGGTTGGGAGGGCTTCTCTGGATCCCAGGGGAATGGGCCACAGCTTTGGACAAACACAGATTCCTTGTAGAGATGTAGGGTGGGTTTGGGCTTGGGCCTAGGAGTCTATATTAACAGTCCCTTCTCTTCTGATTTACAAAGCATGAGATAAAGTGGGCCTCTTTCCAGAGAATAGTAGGGTCCCACTGAGGATACTGTCTATGTCTGGACTATTTAGACACTCCTGAGATGAGGGGCCTGAGCTTTCTTTCTGAGATACCCCCTTGAGAGAAGGATAAGGAGGAGACGGCACCTACCCTGGCTCTGGCTCTTCTCTTACTGAAACCGCCTGGCCTAAATCCAGTGGAGGGTGATTTTCTTCTTCTCCTGTCATGTGTCAAGGGCATGATTGAGGACACATACAGGATGTACCACCCACGTGCTGAACCTGGACGGTGCACACAGCCCTCTAGGACATGACTTAGAACAGGGTGTTCCCAGCCAGCCACACACTCTGCTCCTGCCACCTGGAAAACCTGTTTGGTCACTCTTGGTCCCTAGGGCAGGAGCCAGAGGGCTCAGGAGGAGAACCACTCAGAGCTGGCCCTGGAATGCTCTCTCTAGCCCTGCCTTCTGTTTTGCTGCAGAACTTGGAAGGTCATAGCTCCTGTGTGCTCCATTGGCCTGCAATTTCTATGACATGCTCATGGTAACTCCAGCACCTCATAGCCACAGTCTGCCCCTCCTCTGGGTATGTTCATGAGTATGTTTATATGTAAACGTGCATGTATGTGCACGCATATGTGTATGTGTGCATGTGTGGTGTGTGTATGTGTGAGAGCATACATGCATGTTCATGTACCTGTGTGTGGGTGCATACAGCTGTGTGTGGGCATACACACGTGTATGTGCACTATTTTCTTAGTCTCACCAACTCCAAGAAGAACCAGGGAGATGAGTTTGTTTACACATGGGGATCTTGTTTAACAGACACTGTATTTAAGCTGATAAGCTCAGAAACTCTGACCAAGTCCCAAACACCAGACCATAAAATGTCTCTAGAGCAATTTCTAGCATCAGTTCTTCATCCCCCTTTAAAAAGAATGTGAAAGTGCATGTGTAGATTCTTCAAAATTCTGGTCCTGTTTTATTTCTTTAATTTTTGCGTGTGCGTGTGTGTCTGTATTTATGTATGTGGTCAGACTCTGTGGATGAACAAATGGCCAAGATCTACTCTGCTCAGTTGGAGAAAGGTCAAGGAAAGAAGGCCAAAGGAAGGCCTAGCTCTCTTTCTTTTCACACTTATTTTGTCATCAGGTCGACTTTTCCTCTTCACTGAAGCTTGAGTTGATTGGAATGAGTTCCCCTAAGGTTCCTGGGTTGGAATCTTAATTGGCACATTTGTATATTGATGGTGTTTGGAAGTGGGGCTTTTGGGAAGTGGGGAGGGTCAAACAGGTCAGGAGGGCAAGGATCCCATATGGCATCGAGACTTGAACTCGACACTTGTTCTGTCTCCCAGTGCAATGCCCTCTGAAGCAACAAGGTCTCCAGAACTGTGGGCCAAACAGACCTTTGTTTTTCATGGATTACCCTATCTTGGGTATTTTGTGGTGGCAACAGAGAACAGACTCAGATGCAGGCTGGGGGGCCACAGGCTGGCTTTACAATTCATAGTCTAAGAAGGTGTGAACAGTGTGTAGTCTGCTGACTCTGGCCCACTTGTAGCTCCTCTTCTGGGCTTCCTCTTCTGGCTGAACCAGCACCATCACCTATGACACAGTGTGTCACATGCTATGGTGGGCTGAGTACTCACTGGACAGTCTGTTCTGTTCCCTTATAGCTACCTGTGACTCAGTTGTCATCTCTCCCTCACCTTTCATATAGGGATAATATGTCTCGCAAAGGGGAGCAAATTCATTGACCCCTATAGCTAATGTCAGAAATAAAAACTATGTCAAATTTCAAGATTTTAATTGGCTTTTACTTGGAATCGAGCAAATCTAACTCTGTCAAATGGGAGTGTACCAAAAGGCTAATCAGCAGAGGTTGATTTTTCTAGAAAGAAAAGAGAGGCAAAAGCAGAAACAAGGAACAAAAAGCAAACAGATCGTGGAAAAGTTACTTTTTGGTGGGGTGAAAGCAGACATGCTACTCCCCCATCCCCAAACTGACATCCTCAAATTCACTACTGTGAAGTTCTTGGTACCTGTTTGTTTTTTGTTTGAATGTGGCCCATTTCAGACTGTAGTTTGTGCCACCTGGTGCAGTTCTGATCTTCATTGGCCTGCTGTGGCCTTGTGCTAGAGCTTAGCCTGAAACAATGGCTGCCTGTAAGTTTTATCCAAGGCTAAGTAATGGGGAAGAGAGACAGATCCATCTCACTGCAGGCAGAGGCCATTCACTCCTGCCTGCTGCTCTTCCAGTCCTGATTCTTGGAGTAAGGCAGAAAGAGAGGAACCATGGGGCAGATGCCATGGCCAGGAAGCAGGACTTGGGGTTCTCAGTAGAAGAAATGGGGGGTTTGCAGCCTAGACCCATCATCAAGTATGTGACTTTTGAGGATTTATGGTAATATATGCAGAGATCTAAAGCCATTGGCAGATGTGACTGCCCAGTGTGCTTCAGGGCTAACCAAGGGAGACTCTCACCAGTTGTTCATGGACCAGCAAGGAACAAGGCTGACTTTCTTTTGGGCATGGTTTTGGGTTGGTATTTCTGCATAGTGATGGCCATATTTGTCTAAGAGTTGACAAAGGGGATTCAGAAGGTTCTTGAGTAGTATACCCTAATAGCTCAGTCTTTGCTGCCATGGCAGATGGAGTTTCAGGAGATCAGCTAAGCTCCAGCTTCTACTAATTCTGACACTGGTTTCTGCCCATCCTGCTCTTCAGAGAGTGGGGGCAGTAATTTAAGATGCTAACCTGATAATTAAGAACTGAACTAAGACACACCTATGAAGAATGACCTAGGTAGGGCAAACGTCTGAGCAAACCTATAGGAAAATTATCTATTTGATTTGGAAACATACAACCCATAGTGGGTGAGACCATTCCCTGGTCAGGTGTGTAAGATGGAGAACGAGCTGGTTGGAATTTAGCAGACTGATAAGCTAGATGTATGACCCCTTCTTCATTCTTCTGTGGATACGGTGCCTCAGCTCCTGATGTTAGTATGAACTCTCCTGGCATTATGATGAACTATAACTTAGAACCATGAGCATAAATAAACCCCTTTCTCCCTTAAATTGTTTGAGTATATATTCATTACACTAATGAGAGACACATGGAAAATTGTAGGGCATTTTTAAAAATTTATTTAAACAATGCCAATGGGAACTGCTGAACTTCTGTGGGCATGACTAAGAGTGTTTGGTACCCATAGAGAGAACTCTCCACTGATAGGTAACACTGTGGCAGCCTAGCATCTTCCATCGACTGCTTACTTGGATGATGAGGGGCTGCTCTGCCCCCATCTCTGATATATCTACACAATGCATCTCTCACATGACTTCCATAGATAATAAATTACCCACTGCATGGCTATGTCTAGGAAAGCTCTAGACCAGTTTGCTCTGAGCTTTGCTAAGCTTTAATAGGAAAAGCACCACACTAGTGAATACTACTCAGGGCCTCTGGATTACCAAAGCAATGCCATCGCCAGGGTGCATTTTCAGAAATTCTGTGTAATGTCAGTCTCTGCAGTCACACCGTAGGCTTCTGGATAGCTATGTTCAAATATTTGCTATACAGATAGGTGTCATTGCAAATTGCCCTTTTTCAGTTTTCTTTTATATTACCATACAGGTATCACATAGACTATTTTTCCTTCCATCCACACACCCATCCATTTATCTATCCATCCACTAACCTACCTGTTTACCTATTCATCTACCCATCTATCCATTCATCTATCTACTCATTCATTTATACATCCACCTACCTACTCCCCATCCATTTACCAATCAGTTATATTCATCCATATATCCACCTATCCATTTATCCAACCATTCACCCATTCTATTAACCCATTCAACCATCCATCTACCTACTCATCCATAGACCCACCTACTCACCCAACTCACCTGTCCACCTACTTATCAGTTCATACTTCAGCCACTCATTCATGTAGAACCATCCATTTACCCTTCTACTCATATCCCCATTGATTAATCCATCCATCCATCTAACCATCCACACATACCTATCTACTCACCAGGCTCATTTACCCATTCACTCATTTATCCATCCATTTTACTCATCCACACACCTACAAACCACCTATCCACCCACCCATTGTACACCCACCTACCCACCCACCCTTGCATCCATCAATCATTTATCTGTTATACTGTTGTGTATAGATAATATTATCCAAGCATCTCATTTGAGGCTAAAGTGAGAGTTAAAATTATTTATCAGCTCTGCTTGGCCACTGAAAGTGAGGGCCGCATGGCAGGTGACAGAGGTCCTAGCCAGGGCATGCTTTTCCAGTTACAACAAACCCTGTTTCTTCTGTATGCAGATGTTTGTAACTAATGTTTCCCAAGCATTTGTCATGGAAGAGGATCAAATCAACTACAAGGAACACTAGTATATGTAACAAGCATGCAGGTAGCTACAGATGAATGTCCTAGTCCGTTAACCAATGATGTTTAATATTCTTCATTCTCTCAGCACACGTTTTGGAAAGTAAAATGAAGAATTAAGAAAACATGAATAGAAGCAAGTGATAAATTAGCATGTTTTTATATTTGATGTTAATAAAGCAATAAGTTATGTAGAACATAAAAAATATTTGTTATCAGGAGGGACTTTTTGATCCACCTATTTGTATATAAATTGCTAATGGGAATAGACCTGTCTACCACAGAGTCTCTGGGGCCCTACATCAGGCCACCCAGACTGTAGTTTGTCCTGTTCTGCATGGGTTTGACCTGACTCCAGATGAGTGACCTCTTCCCTATGCTCCACCATCTGGGACACACATAGAAGGTTTATTGCTGCATCTGCAGAGGTGATGGGGTCCTGCCTGATGTACCATTCCCCTCAGAGCCTCAGCACCACCAAATTCCCGGAGGTGGCTGAGTGTTTGCTTTCAGGATTCTTCAGTGCTGTTGGGAAACCTGTGTTGACACAGGCGATAAGGTGGCAGGACAGGGAGTGCGAATGGAGGGCAGGCTCTATCCAGCCCAAGGCTGGAGGCCCAGGGGCCTGAGGTCATTCAATTCTTCGTTCATTTCTGGGCTCAGGCTGGGAGGTGGGGAGGATGCCCAGTGCCCCTCTTGAGTGCTGGGAAACCTCTTGGTACCAAGCAGTTATCAGTTCTCCTCTGTAAACTCCTTGGGTAGCTGAAGGGCAGATTCCTACTTCTTTCTTTTCTGGGTTCAAAGAACTTCTTGCATCCCTCTGATACATCTTCTTCCTTCACCAAGCCCCCTTGTCACACAGAGTTGGCAGCACCCCCTGAGCCTCGGCTGTCAGTTTCCATGAGGTGGCCCTTGGGGTCTGTGGAGTCTTCTTTGAGGGTCTAGGGCTTTGATGTGAAGCAAGGACTCAGCTGCTTCTAAACACTCTTTTAACTGCGGCAACTGTTTCAGTTTCCTTGTGACAGGTGTGCATTGAACAGGGTTTGTTTGTTGACTGTGAAATTTCCTTTGAGAACAATTCCGGAAAAACCGGGGAATAAAACCAGAAATAAAAATCCTGGAAATGAATGAAGGGCCCTCATTGCAGGAGGATGAATTCTGGTGGGGTTGTGGATCGAGTGGGAAACACCAGACTTATGGTCACGCCACATTCATATTCCAGTTTCCTTGGCAATAGGTGATATGAATGATTGCTGCAACTGGCTGCTATAGAGGTCAGTGGACATTATTCCCTGGGAAAGCCTCTGATACAGAGGCTTACACATGCATGTAAGTTATGTGTATGTGTGTTCAGGAGCTTTGTGTGTGCACTTGTGTTGTATGCACATGGTACTGTATGTGCATGCGTATGTAAGTTTGTGTGTGTGTATATGTGTGTGTGTACACTGAGAGCATCATTAAGGAAAGGAAGAAGTCAGACAGGGTTCCAGGAGTCCTTTGTAACATGAAATGAATCTGTGATCTTCAGGATCTGATGCTGACAGTGAAGAGAGAGTTCAGTTGGTTTTCTAGAAGCTTCTTAAGTAGACTTGCTTGTTCTTTTTGAAAGAAGTGAAAGTGAATGTATTACCTCTGTGTTTTTGTAGTTCCCTGTGTTCCCTCAGTGACCAGATCATTTAGTGTTGCTTTCTAGATAGCAGGGTGTGCTGAGTTCCAGGCTTGGGAATGATACCCAGCGTCTGTGTATGACAGCTGAGGACATGCCCCCTCACCTGCAGCCCTGGAGTTAAATTGGATTAGAGTCTACATGTGGTTTGGATTATACAGAAATCACATGGCATGCCCCATACCGCCTCACTCTGTGTGAGGAGCACTTGACAAGCAAAAGACATCGCTGTATTTATAGTGAAACTAAGTTGGATAGAGAAAGCTTTGCATACATTTGAGTTAAACTCTACCTCTCAACCTGTCATGAAACAGCATTTGGTTCCCAGGGCTTTGTGGATTTGGAATAACTGGTTAGAAGTTGCAGACTTGCAAGCTCAACAACACCATTTACATAATTAGACTGGAAGGCTAAACCTGGGACTGGGCTGCTGGCACAGAGTCTCTGTGAGTTTGCCTATGGTGTATATGCATGTGAAAGCATATGTGTTGTGTGTGTGTGTGTATGTGCATTGTACATTTGTGTTGCTTGATGGGGAAGATTCCTTAAACCATAGGATGGTGGTGAAGACAAAGGCTGAGTCCCTCTTTGATCCTTCTAAGGTGCACTACTGTACCACAACTGGGTTCACAACAGATATATTCTCTATTTGAAGCTTGGTCAGGGTCAGGCAGGTGAGGTCTCATCTCTTGGGCTGTCAGTATTCTGTTTGTTCTTTTCCACTCCTCGCATCCTTTGCTTTAAACTGTAATTGCCACAGGGAAGACAGGAGAGGAGTACCACTGGGAAGGGCTTGGATGTGGGAAGGACCTCAGGTGAGGAGGAGAGACAGGGATGGAGGAGTCAGTCCTGCTAATAATCTAAACCCTAGAAAGGCAGGGAGCAGGAGGAGAGCTGGACAGTGGGGACAGATCAGTAAATTCTAAATACTGTTCAGTATTTGCTTGCACATAGTTAGACCTGGCTGTGTCTGCCTGTAATCTCAGCACTTGGGAGGCAGAGGCAGGAGGATCAGAAATGCCTTAAGTTCAAGGCAAGCTTGGCTTACATAAAGTTTGCCTGCACAGGCTTGGGCAGTGCTCTGGGGTAAGACAGAAAGCCTCTTTTGTCCCAGTCACTGTGCTTGGCAGCAGGGTTCTGGGTTCTGTAAGTTTCTTGGGAAAGCAGGACCAACAGTAGAGTAACTGGCTGGATTACAGTTGGATTACTTGAAATTATTTTCTCAAAATATTGCTTTTCAAGTATAGATAAGGCAAAAGATAATGAGGCAGTCATGGGTGGAAGCTGAAGAGTGGAATGATCTCTGATGTGGATTTGGGTTACTTAGGCATAGTTTTGACTGAAGAGGCTACAATAGACAGGAAGCTCGATTGTGCCAACTGAGATATTCCAATTTTAATTCTTCTGGGGCCATCTGGCATCAAGCAGTGTTGTAAGCAGGTGAAGAAGAAGGCAAGACTTCCTTCTGTGGCTATTTTATCACCCACAGGCCAGGGCAGCTCTGCCACTGATGAAGGAGGAAGGATTACCCTTTCAAGATATACTGGGAGTTGATGGCAAGACTCTTCAGGTGATACAAGGAATGGAGTGGCTTGGCCAAGGTGTACATCCTTC
The DNA here is from genome assembly GCA_023101885.1 of Typhlomys cinereus. Taxonomy (NCBI): domain Eukaryota; kingdom Metazoa; phylum Chordata; class Mammalia; order Rodentia; family Platacanthomyidae; genus Typhlomys; species Typhlomys cinereus. The sequence goes on from JALPQD010000192.1 coordinate 12,428, forward strand.
ATTGTACTCAACTGAAAGTGCACATCCTTGGTGAGCCCCCAACCCAGCATGCTTATCTGAGTGAATCTATCAGCTTGCATACCTCTGGCGTGTACCATTACAGTGAATGCTAACCTGCAGTATACCTTCCCCATGGACTCTCGTCTCAGTGTACACATTCCCTGTACGTGCACTGTCCCAGAGCATACTGCTCCAGTATTCACATCCACAGCTGTGTCCCTGGCTTACACTACCCAGAAAGCATGTTCTCAACAAGCACTGTCCCAGTGTACAGTGTCCAGGAATGCACATTCTCAGCATGGCGATGCTGTCCTTGAGTGTTCTGCCCTAGTATGCACATCCCCAGTGTGCTCTGTTGCAGCATGTGCTTGTCTGTTGTGCATATCCTCTTTAGGAACTTTCCTAGGTGCACTGTCCTGTCATGAACTGTCCCAGCATGCACTATCCTGGCATGCACTTGTCCAGTATACATATCCTCTTTGGATGCTTCCCCAGGTGTATTCTTCCAGCATGAAGCAGACCTCTCTAGCTATCCTTTTCCTGGGTAATGCTGTAGGCTCTCCATATCCATTTAAACAGTTCAGCAAAATTCAGAGCCACTTGGGCAGAGGCAACAACAGGACCTAAGATGAAACATTTGCCCCCCTAGGGGTCTCACCTCCTGTTCCTGTGGTCCCACTACTTGGTCAGGGAGGGTTTGTAGGACAGATGGGGAGACCACTGGGGCACAACGGAGACTTTTGTACTGACTGGTTTAGGATACAAGTCTTCAGTCTGTGTCAAGGGCTCCAGGAAGTTCATTGCCTGGAATTCCTTTGAGTAGCACTGCTGGGAGGAGTCCTAGCATGCCATCTCCTGCCTCTCTCATTGGCAGTGCAGGGCAGCATGAGTTCTGCCCAGCAACCAGGCCACCCTCCATCTGCCATATGGTAATAAAGCAGCCTGCTGCTGGCACAAGCCAGTCTCTCCCTTCTTTTCTGGGATTACCCTTTCAGCTCTCATTGTTCTGTGCTAATGGCCTTAAAATACGCCTGCCTGTTACCTTCTCCAGTCTGCTGCCAGAGAGGTTCTCCACTGACTTGAAGAGCAGGGGGGGGAGGATGGATGTGGTGTGGTGGGGTCAAGGGTGGGGAGTCTACTGGGGAATAGAAATGCAGGGTGCCCAGGCTGCTCTTCTGCAGCTATTAGCTGGTTTCAAGTGTCACAGTATTTTATGGGGTGCCCCTCCCTCAGTGCCCTGGCTGGGTTGCCACATGGCTCTTCTGCCCCTTTTTGAACCTTACCTACACAGGGCATATAGCTGTCTCTGTGCCTGGACAGATGGCCGAAGTGCCAGAGGTAAGTTGGAGGCTCTGCGGTGGGGGGAGGGGGTGAGTGGGAAAGGGGAGGGATGTGCTACAGACGGGTCATTCACTGTGATTACCTTGTCAGCAGCCCCAAGGGCAGTGGGGTGACTGGGTCACACAGACTGCATTGACTTTTCGCCCCCTGCAAGGTTAAGGGACAATCTTCCCGGGCAGGAATTGACTCATGCAAACCAGCCCTGCACACTTGTCATTGTACTCTAGCTCTCTCCTTAGTAGCAGGACAGCAGAGGTCTCAGGTTAATTGTCCTGCAGCTGGTAAAAAAAGAAATTTACTTCTGAGGGCATTGAAGGCTCGGTCCTGGAGTACAGTTACCAGCAATAAGAAGAGAAACTCGATCTTAAGCTGTCAATTTCTTTCCTGTAGCTTGCTACAAGAGATGACTAAAAATCTAGCGAGATTCTTTCTCAGAAAAGATGTCCAAAAAGAGAAATGATAGACGCTGGACTCAAGAGTTATTCGCGGACCCAGCTTCCCTGGGTTATTTTGACCTGTTTGGGGGGCTGGCTTCCTTCCATTTGCTCTAGACAGCCAAGTTCTGACATACATACACGAGGTCCCAACTCCCAGAGCACAGTCTGGGGATCATAGGCTTGTGTGTGCCTGTTCCCTTCATGGGGCCCCGGCGCACATCCCAGACGGGCTGCGGCTTTGTTGTCTGGGATGCAGCTTTCTCCAGATTTACCGACCTTCAAAGCAATGACATGCTGTGTCAGATCCGCCTGAAGTCCAGGCACGTGGCAGGCATCCAGCATGCAAATGAGTCGGATGCTTTGCCCGTGTGGCCTGGAACACCCGAGCCAGCAGTCCCACACCCTCTGGAGGCCCAGCAGGTGCTACCCAGGGCAGGTGTGCAGCCCACCATATGCTCCGGTGAGCATCAGGTTTCTGCCAGCATCTTTTTAAGTCCCCTACCAGGTGAGATAAAGTGGGTGGAAAGAAGCCCACACCAAACTGAGGCTACAAGAAAAACCCTCTGGGCAGTAATATCCCTGAGCCCCTGGCCACTACAGGCAGAGGGACAGATGTCGAGGTGGGGGCATATCTGAGTATAACTAAGAAATTATCAAAGTGGAGAATTGTTTTGAGGTGCCTCCTGAGGCTGAAGATGTGGCTCAGCTGGTAGAGGGCTCTCCTTGCTTGCTAGAAGCTCTTGGTCTGACTCCCAGCACAATCTGGGTCTCTAATCCTAGGACTCAGATGCTAAGCAGGAAGATACAGAAGTTCAGGGTCATCCTGGGGTATAAGATGAGCTTGAGATCAGCCTGTGCTATATGAGACGCTGTCTTAAAAAGCAACAGCAACATCAAAAAACAAGTCTTCTGTATCTCAGAAACAGTGAACATTGCACTGCACCTTTGCAAATATGCTGTGGAACCTAGACATTGGGTGGAATGCTGCAGGAAGAAGTCCTTGACTTGACTACTCCTCAGAACTATTTGTGAAGCCTTGATACTTGCCATGCTCCTGGGGTAGTTAAATCAGATCTTCTGAAAATAAGGCCTGGGTCCCTGAAGGTCTTTCATTTCATTACTTTTCTTTTCTTTTTTTTAAAATTTTTTTATTATTTATTATTTATTCAATTTGCATGTTATGTGGTTGGCGCCCATGTGTGTGTATGTATGTGTGTGTGTTGTGTAAACCACGACGAATTCGGGAACCACCATGGATCGCCTCCCACCTCCTGCCTTGTTTTACTCTGGCCCGGGATTCACAGCTCCCACGCCTACCAGGAAACCCATAAATGCAGGCGGCCCTGCCTACCCGGCAATCTATACGTGTGGGGGTCTAGGATCTGAATTCCGGACCTTGCTGCCCTGCAAAGGCCAGAGACTTTAAACCCCATGAGCCACCTCTCCAGCCCTATCGTTTCAAATATAAGAGGTCAGGTTTTCCAGTCTCAAACAGTTAACCGCTAGACAAAGCGCCAGCTTTTTTAAACTCATTGCAGTAAAAACTCTAGCTTGCCACATTACAGTGACTGTACTCCTTAGCTTTAGGGCTGCAAACTAAGTCTCCACCATGTTGCAAACTCACGCAGGACAGTGTGCTGAAAAGCCTCTATAGCCTTAGATTCTCAAATGGGGGCACTATGGCCAGGGGATGTGGCTTGTCTGTCTGGGGGAGATACCTGCAGCTTACAGTAGTCCAGCTGGTCTTTTGAATTCTTGTTCCATGCCTCAGGGTATTGGGGTGACAAGAGTCCAGAAAAAAGCTAAAGAAATTCAAGGGACTCTTTTCTTGCAGGCTCATCAGAGTGTTTTCTTTCCTCTCTTTCTCTGAGTTGACCTTACCTGATTCCCTCATATGTATTTCTAGAGCACCCTCTTACTTTGTGGTTACACAAGCCCTGGAGAACCCTTTGCCTAAATCAGACTTAACTGTAAAAACTCCTAGGAAGAATTCAATTCCCAAAGCAGCCCTCTACCCCCCACTTCCCAGATGGCAGTGTCACAGGCTCCAGGAACCCAGGTGGGCACACGCTAGTGCCAGAAGCCAGTGTGGGGTTCCTTCTGCCATTCAAATCCTGGGCTTTCTTCTGCCCATGTGGATCTCACCTTGTAATTTATCAGATGATTACTATTGTAGCAAAGAGAACATGCCACATTGTGGGGATCTAAGAAACTAAAAAATTGCTCCTACAATGAGCCCAAATGTAAAGCAAAGAAGGTGTAGACACAAACGGACTTGGAGGGGATGTGTATGTGTGGGGGGGGCTGTTCTAAAGGGGCGACATTTCACAGCATGCACTGCCAACTGTTGCAAAATGGGGGGAAAATCTGAGAGGAAAGAGAGGGGGAGTCGCACATCTTCCTGTAGCCTGAACTCCCTTCTTTCTTCTTCATTGTCCAGGAACACCGGCAGCAGGCCCGGCCAACAGCTGTGCACTGTGTATATCACTAACAGCTGCTTTCTCCTGGGGTGAAATTAAAAGATTAGGGGGTGTGGGCACGTGCTGGCCTCGGGAGCCCAAACAATGCTTGATTTAGGTGAAACTAGTCTGGAAGACTGACAAAAGAGGAGGCTCAGAGTTGGCCAGGGGTCAGATGAGGGTGGGGAGGGAGGACCGGCTTTGACAGAGACAAAAGGAGGACGCGGGCGGGGCTAGGCTGGGGGGTAGACAGGCCCAGTGAAAAGAGGCCTTGGAGCAGCTGCTCCAGCTCTGGAAATTTGAGACGGGTCTTTTCACAAACACAAACGCTGGGGAAGAATGGGGAGCTGGGCTTAGCTGAAATGACTCCTTTGCAAATGAAAAGGAGATTGAGAGCCCTGTTCATTTTCCAAGTTTTCACCGAGGAGCATGAGGAATGATTAGAGCAGTTCGAAGCTTCAGAGCAGCAGATGGGCTAGCCACCCCTGAGCCGGGCTCTGTGTTTACATAACAATCGGGACCACACCGGGGTGCAGGAGCCCCCAATACACAGCACAGACACTGGCACCTCTGATAGACACCGGTTCTCTTCCATCCAAGGTTCCTCCAAAGGGAAGGAGGTCTTGGCTGCAGCTTATTTGGATATTAACTGATGAGCTATGCTAAATGACATATACTTCATAGTCAGGCATCTGCTGATAGGAGGCAGCCAGCCTTGGCAATCACCTTTCTGTTTTACTTGGTTAGAACAGGCCGGTCCTGCTTGGTTAGAGCAACCAAATGGTTTGTTTTTTTCTTTTCTTTTTTCTTTCTCTTTCTTTCTTGTCTTATTCTTTCTTTGCTTTCTTTCTTTTATGGCTTTCTTTTTTCCCCTTTTCTTGTCTTATCTGTTTTCGTTCTTTCCTTCCTTCCGTCTTCCTTCTTCCTCTTCCCCTGTCCTTCTTTTCCTTTGTTCGTTTACCTTTCTTCCCTTTTCTTTTCTTTTTTCTTTCTTTCTTTCTTTCTTTTCCCGTTCTTTACTTCTTTCTTCGTAGTGTCTTTCCCAGTTTCCTTTCTTTTCTGCTTTCTTGGGAAGCCTTCCTTCCTTCCTCTCCTATCCTTCCTTTCGTTCCTCCTTCCTCCTTGTCCCTTTCATCCCTCTGCTCGTTCCTTTCTTTTTTTTTTTTCTTGATCTTGTCTTTCTGGCTTGTTCCCTTCCTCTTCTGTCTTCCCCCCTCCTCCGCTCTCTTTCCTCCCTCCCTCCCTCCTCCTCCCTCCTTTCCTGCCCCTCCCCCCCAACTGCTGAAAAAAGATGGTCTGTTAGAAGTGGATTTCTGACTGTCACCTCTTTGGAGCATAATGACAAAGATTTTAATCCACTAGAGTATGTTGGGTTAGTCCTTGAGGTCACCGTTACATCAGCTGGGGATGTGGGGGGGGGGTTAAAATGGAGAGCAACTCCAAAGAGACCATGTGCCACTCATTTAGCAGAGCTGTCTTTTCATGTGCCATACATGACAAGCTTGGGGTTTATGGCATCCCTGAGAAGGGCAAAGCTTTGCTTCTGAGACTACCGCTGCCTCAAAGGCACAACTACACTGACTGAATGGGCTCATCTGATTCTCCAAGATGCCAGAGTCCTAGAAGACAGAGGGGCTAAAGATACTCCAGGCAGAGGAAGGACCCTGAAGCAGCCCCCAGCAGCTCTATCCGCCTGCTGTGAAGGGCATGGGGGCCTTATAAGACATGCAGGCTGCAGGCAGTGTGGCATCTGTGTCAACATCCAGGTCCCTGGAATGTCGTGGTGTTTACCTTGGAGTGGGCCCCTGATGTCGCAGGAAATCTTCAGCAACTACAGGACAAAAAATGCTTTTCACATGACTCAGAAAAATGACATCTATGACAGGTTGTTCCAAGATCTACTTATATGCTAAAATCTGTTTCTATATAAAATTCACAATCTTATGCTGATCAGATAGCTCAGTGGATGAACATATCTGTAGCTTGCAAGCAAAACTGACCACTGGAGTTTCATCTAGAGAGCCCTACATGATGAAAGGAGAGAACTGACTCTGAAAGTTATCCTCTGACATCCATGCGTTATCTGTAATCACTCTTAAATAAATAAACAAATAAATCTTTTTTAAATTGTACATCATTCTGAGCATATCTTTCCATGTACCTTATATTTTAATTAATTGATCAATTATGGATCCCATGGCTTTGAGTCTTTAGACAAGCACTCTACTGCTGACTGACATCCCCAGCCTGTTGTGTATATTTTAGACCATATCCAGATAATTTATAGTCCTGATATAATGTAAATACTAAGGAAACAGTTGCTATACTGTATTATTTAGTGCATAATAACAAAAAATAAAGATTGTACACATGCAGTGCTGATGTATTTCCCTCCCTCCATACCCACATTTTCAATCTGAGATAAGGAAAAGAGAAAGAGAAAGAAGGCCAAAGGAGTAAAATGCTAATGTTTGGAAAATCTGGCTGAAGAGCAGAACGTAATTCTTTGTGCACTTCTTGAGATATATTTCTATCTGGAATTGCATCAAATGTCATGCTAAAAGGAGAAAAGGGGCCATGATGTGCACGGCATGTGAATGCTGGTCTGTTTCTTTCATGCAGAGTCACACCTGGACTCAGTCGATATACAACCTCACATCTCACTAGTTCCTGATTCACCAGCTCTGGGGATAACCACCTCTGTACTTGGGTCTGTGTCCTCCTACGGGAATATGTGAAGACACACCTAATGCTGCTTTCTGGGACTTCTCAAAGGTGGCTGTAGTCTTTCTCTCTCTGTTTTGGGGCTACTAGAGGCTACCAGGTCACTCTTTGGGAAAATTTCACCACCCAAGGTGAACAAAGTTCACAACTGACTTAATGGCAGAAGCAAGAGTGGGTGAGACTCCAGAAACTAGTAGGAGGGGAGGGAGAGTCCTCAACAGAGAGATGCTGTGTTCTTCTGAAAGAAGAGTTATGTCTCCAGGATTGTTTAAGGACAAGCTGAAGATCACTTTCATGATTGTGCTAAGTAGCTGTCTGTCCCCTGGGTCTTGAAAGATATTCCTTCTACTTATTTTTTTTTTATGGGTGGGGGGGAATGAGAGGGACACCTGGCTAGTCACTGAACTCCAGGTTCAGTGAGAGATCATATTTGAAAATGAAACACGAAGAATAATAGACAAAGACACTCTGATATCAACTTTTGGCTCCCACTTGTACACTCAAGAGCAAGTGTATCCCCATACATGTATGTGCACACACGCATACACCCCAACACACACATAAATAAATGTAAATGAAATTTGACATTGATGGAATAATGTTTTTAAAAAGAAGCCAGAGGTTGCAGGGTGGTAATGCTACTGGTCATTTGGCCCCTGCATCTGCCTGTTGACTGGGGAGAAGGGCAGGAGGTCAGGGACTTCTGTGGATAAGGACACCAGAGGCCCCTGCACAAAGGCCCAGCTGCCAGGGATGTCAGCGGCTGGAGCCTGTGAGACTCTGGCCTCTGGCGTCTTGGAAGCAGGTGAGACAGCTGACCCCAAGCCTGGCCTACCCCCCAACCAATGTGGGCAGCTCTAGTCATGTAAGCCTGGGTAGGAGGGAGCACCTGCTCTCATTTCAGATGTGGCCTGGAGGGAGAACAGGAAGGAATCCCCCCACTGCACCCCCCAAGCCTTTGTCGAGCAGAAGGCTGTGCTGCAGACATCTATGCTCTTCTTCCCTCCGAACCCAACAGGTTGGTGTCCTGAGATACTGATGCAGGCTGAAAACTCAACTATATGCTAACAGCTTTGAGGTTTTCAGTGTCAAAATGAAGGCCAAGCCAGTAGCACAGCTGTCGTCCCACTGACTCTAAGGTTGAAGCAAGATGATGGCTCGAGCCAGGGAATAGGTTCTTGTCTCCATGAAAAACAACAGGCTGGGCCTTGGGACACAGGTTTGAATCCCAGTTCCTGGGGAGGTGGAGACAGGAGAACTGAAAGTTCCAGGTCAGCTAGGACTACATGATGAGTTTCGGGTTTGTCTGGGCTACATGATTAGTTCCAGGCCAGTCTAAGCTACAGTGAGTTACAGGTCTGTCTGGGTTACATGGTGATTTCCAGGTCAGCCTGGGCTACATAGTGAGTTCCAGATCTGTCTAGGCTATGTGGTGAGTTCTAGGCTAGCCTTGGCAGTAAGATGTTAGCGCAAAATAAAAAGTGAAGAGTTAGCGATACCATCCAGCAGTACAGCACTTGCCTGGCATACTTGAGGATCTAGATCCAGTCTTCAGTACAACAACAACAAAACAACAACAAAAACAAGCAGATGAATAAGTAAAAACCAATATGAACATGAACATAAAAAATCAATAAAAAACAAAAGTTATAAAAGATAGAATTCAGAATGTTGCACTGTTCTACAATGTTGACACTGAAGTCAGATTCTGAGCTTCAGTTTCTCTGGTCTTAAGCTGGGGAAAAAGAGTAGACACTAAGTGAATGCCTATCAGTTACCCAGAACCATATAGTCCTAAATGCTTGATCCTGAAAATTTTGGGCTGGGAAGTGGCTCAGTGAGTGAGAGTGCTTGGTGTACAAGTGCAAAGACCTGAGTTCAAATCCCCAAAATCTGTTAAAAAAAAGTTTGATGTGATCATGTATGTGCTGTAATTTCAGTGCTGTGGGAGTGGGAGTGGGAGATAAAAAATGAGGATCCCTGGGTCTTGTTAACTGCTTGCTTAGTCAGTTCAGTGAGTGGACCTGTACCAAAGCAATAAGGGAGACAGCAATAGAGTAGGACATCTGACATACTCCTTTGGCCTCGGCACATGCGCCTCCTTCCTAACACGTGCAGATATATATCACACATACACAGACACACAGACAGACAGACAGACAGACAGACACACACACACACACACAGACTTGCATGTGTATCTACACACACCATGCACACAGACATACACATGTACACATGCATCTACATATACACCTGTATAGACACTTATGCATTCCACATATACCCATGCACAAATATACACTACATACACATACACAAGTTCTAATAGGAATCAATACTATTCAAGATGATCTTTCTTTTGCAATTCCTGTATATATGAGCTCCAAGCATATAAGCACCATGTTTAAGAGCTGGAGAAAGAGACCACAATTAAGTCAAAACTAAAGGACACTAGCCCCCATACCCTGAAAATGTTTGAATCAACTCCCTTCCATAAGGGTTGCTGTATAAAACCACATCACCTGCATTGCCTCTCAGGCTGATCTAACCCAGAGATAGTAGGTCTGATTGGACAAATGTCTAGAGTAAGTGACGTTCCTACAGAGCTTGGGGCACAGTAGTGTCTGCTATGTCACTGTTGGTTCTGAGTTGGAAAGACAGGAGTCCTCCCTTGGTATATTATCAGGAAAGCCTTAGTCGTTACTGCGTGGGGAGGCAGCTTCTGGCAATTTGGAGGGGTAAGGAGCTGCCTGTGCACCTGCCCAGCACTGTAGTTTCAGGGCTCAGGATCCTGGAGGTTAAATGTACGGCCAGAGGGAGATGTGGGGCAGCTGTGACACCTACCCTGAATTAGATGGAGCAGAGAGAGGCCTTAGCAACCCCAGACAACAAGGAGCTTTCGGTAGTGGTTTAGCCAGGTTCCCTCTGGGATGTCTTTTCAGAGGCTCAGGTGGCATGCAAATACAACCCACAAACTTTATGGTCCCTAAAACCCAAGCAGCACCCAGAGGTAAGGCTGAATCAGTCCAGGGGATGGTTTAGTTTCCAGAGTCAAATCTCCGTTCCAAAACTTTAAAACTCATTTTCAATTTTTCAGATGGGAAAGCGCATATTGGGCTGTCTCAGTTTTAGAGCCAGAGACCAATTAGACTGTTATGTCCTCATTGTTTGGGACAAGAGAAGCCAAACGTGCTCCTGGCAGGCAAGGGCACCAACAGGGTCCAGTGGGCAGCCTCTCTCTTGGAGCTGCTGTGCTTCTTGCCAACAGCTTGGCATATGCTTGGCCTGAGGGCTCATGGCTGGCAGCGCCCAGAAAGATCTGTATGACACATGCTTGATAAGGACGCGTTCCCATAGTGAGGTTCGTTTTTTCCTCGGATGCTGCCTGTCCGCATGGGTATGCGCTGTTGGGCTGTGGGAACTCTATTCTCTTCCTCTGAACTTTCCCAGATCATGTGAAATGAGGTTAACCTCTTGTGTGCCCATGTTCCTTCCAGTGAGGGTTGAACCAGGCTGACTTGGTATAGCAGGTTTCAGGCACCTGTCTCCTGTGTTCTTTGGTGCCACTTCTACTGAGTGGGGAGGGTTGTCTACTACCTAGAACCACGGCCGCTTTCAGGTATGCTGCATATATGGAATCCTGCAGAAATGAGGACTTCTGACTCATGTGGCATCTCTTGGCTGCTGGCATGTGCTCTCTGGAACCCCAAATTAGCATGCAGTGTTTCTAGCCACGTTTAAAGATGCACAAGCTGATCCACAGGTGGCCTCCATATTATGTAGAAACACAAGCTAGTCCATGGGTGGCCACCACATTGTGCAGAAGCACAAGCTAGTTCATAGGTAGCTGCCATATTGTGAAGAAGCACAAGCTAGTCTACAGGGGTCACCATATTGTGTGGAAACACAAGCCAGTCCATGGGCAGCTTCCATATTATGAGGAAACACAAGTCCGTTTGTGGGGAAAAAGCATATGACAGAGACTGAGGCTGCATGAATAGATGCCTGCCCCGTCCCCTGCACTTCTAACTGCTTCAGAGTCCTAAGCTAGAGTTACTCAGCTGAATCTTCCACCATGAGTGATCATAAAAAAATGCAGTTGCTTGAAGATACTATATTTTGGGGTGACTTACATAGCACAGTGACTGATAATTGACTTATCTGGTACTCTCTACTATTAATCAGCCCCTTCAGGGCCAGAAACCCTCCTACTTCCCTTCCCGGCCCGCAGATGGGTTCGTCAACCCCTAGATACTTAGATGGCCCGGCGTTTTTTTCTCCAGCCTGTCCTAGCTTTTGCCTCTAGGCAAGGCCTCTTCAGATTGCCCAGCATAGATGCCAAGCTGCCCTGTACCTGCTTTGTTTACAAGCATCTCATTTATTTCTTTTCAGTTCCTCCCTGCTTGCAGAAAGCTTGCAGGTGTCTTGGCACATTCTCACAATAAATTAAAATGCAATCAGGGACATCGGCAGACAAGTGGACATGTGGAGAGAAGAAATGACACTGCACATCAGGAAACTGAAGTGCCCTGATGCAGACTCTCAAGAAAGTCCCAGTTCTTAATTGTAAAAAGCACACACAGCGCATACCCATGTGCTTCAGGACAAGCAAGTTGTTTTCTTGGCATTTATTTTTTGTTGGGGAAAAAGAAGTACTTGAACATTAGGCGTAGGAAACAACACGGCCTTCAATGCTTCCAAGAGCATTTTGCTTTTAAGAAGAAAAACATTTCTCTTAAACTTTGTAGTTTTCAGTGCCATTGCATAATCAGAACTTTGGGCAACATGTTTAGTTCTCCTCTGGGCACAGTGTATCTCTTGGCAGCTGGTCAGAGTCCAGGGAAGCTGGGAGACAGAATCTGCCTGGGCACTATGGCCGCTGTGGATCTTGGTGGCCCTGCCTGTGCTTGGCAGAAACAAGCTGGTGTTCAATGAGAGCCAGGGCAGATTCTCTGTGCTGTTGATGGAAGCCAGACCCGTGCGCCTCAGGGCCTCCAGACAAGGTGAAATGCTGTCATCATTGTGTTGTTCCACAAGCTGCATCTGAGCGGACACCAGGCTGGGCTGAGTCTGCTTCCTCCCACACGCACAGTGGTTAGAATGTGTGGTTGGCCTCCTGTGGACATCTCTGGAGCAGGGAGTTGAGCTGTGCGCTAGGATCCTCCCCACCCCCATTTTTCCCTCCACCGGAAGCTGCTCAGTTTGAAGGACTGACCACACCTCCTGAGCAATGGTTCTGTGTTCTCATTGGTCATCTGACTAATGTATTCATTCCATTCCTAACAGCCAAAGTGGAGGGACCTGTTTACTCCTTATTCTCTACAATCAAACAAACACTCCTTCTGAGACCTGGCTCCCAGGAAAGTCTCTAGACATCTGTGGGGTAATAGCTTGGGTTGTCTCTGAGGAATGCAGCAGGGGGACCATCTGCCTTTATTTCTCCCTTCTTCACTCTATATTCCTAGAGAGATGCTGTATGGGAGATCTGAAAATTTCCTGTAGGCCTGAGTCTGCTAAGCATGTACACTAAGGTATTCAGTGTCTTTCCTTTGAGATTTTCCCAGGCTTAGCCTTGCATGAATAGGAAGAGGAACAGATGGGGGCAGGGAGCACAATTTCTACCAAGCCCTCCAGGGTCGACATAGCTCTTGATGCTTAGGGAAACGAGGCACAGTTTCTGCTCCCTTTGGGTTCACAAGAGCATTGGATGATCTGGTGGGATAATTAAAAACTTGTCTTCTGTTTCCCTGCACTTCAGGTAACTAACCTGCTGCCTGGTGTGCGAAGCCTGGCAGCATGGCTGGCTCTTGTGTTCAGCTGTGGCTCCCTTGCTAGAATTCCTTCCAGGATGCAGAGTTGCCCTTCTGTCCAACTTTTTTTTTTAAGATCTTTAAAATATTCTTTTATTTAGGAATAGATTATATAGGAAAATAAGTTATTGGGAGAATAAAACCACAATGCAGTTGGGGTATCACAAGGTAATAAACATTGTTTAGCCCCACCCCCTTCATTCCTGAGACTCACAGATTTCGTGGTCTTACAGATTTAGATAGATGGAGTGATTCCACACAGGGGCGGAGGAGTTAGAGGTAGACCAGCTCAACCTCCTTGCTTTTCTTGGTGTGGCAAGCAGACAGGCTCAAGGGCTGGCCTTCATGAGGCAGAGGTTTGAACAAATTCATGTGCAGAAACTCTTCATCACCATCATCAACCTCGATGAAGTAGTTGGTGCCCGTCACCACCTGGCTCTTGTAGGATACAGTATTGAAGTTAGTGAACTTCTAGTTCTCTTTCTCCTAAAGGTTGGCCTCCACCTGGTTGATCATCTCCTGGGTCTTGGCCATGGCCAGCTGTTCAGTGGATGGCACTCTGCACATTTTGTTGGCAGTAGACGGGGTCAGCGGCACAATCAGAGAGACTCCAGAGGAGAGCTGCGAGTGAGCTCCTCCCATTTTTTTTCAATCATAAAGGATCAGGGTGTTTGTCAGAGAGGCAGCTTGTGACTTCTTATTCTGCATTGACCAAGTCACGCTTGGAGACATGAGCAGGACTGTAAGTAGAGGTCATCAGACAGATGGATTCTATGCTTGAGGGGTTCCTTTGGGCTTATGCTTCATCCTGCTACCTCTAGAGGCTCCAGGTGCCTCCAGAATCTTTTGGGGCATCTGAGCAGCAGGTTGAAGCTAATGAACTGCATACCTGGACCTACCTCCACCAGCAATTACACTGTGGCTGCTTTTCCTCTAAGTAGCAATGTGGCTGCAGACACCTCTTTTCTATATGCTCCTATTTTACAACACACATACACACACACACACACACACACACACAGAGAGAGAGAGAGAAAGAGAGAGAGAGAGAGAGAGAGAGAGAGAGAGAGATTCCATTGTAAATAATAAGCTAAATATACCTGGCCAAAATAACCATGCCTAGGAGTATGCACCTTCCTAGAAACCCTCTACAAGGGACGACCCACAGTCCAACTGCATGTGGGTGCTCAGCAAATGGATTTCCATTGTGTTTTGTTCAGTATTAGGGTGGCCTCAGCTCAGCTAACATCATCTACTTCCTTGGTAGGCACATCCAGAATTGATGGAGAGAGAGGTAAAGGGTTGAGTATTGTTTAACAGGGCAAATTGGCGAGACCCTTCCAATCCTAGAACTCTTGGGAGGTCAGCTAGGGCTGTGTGGAATATATTGCTGCTCATACAGCCCTGCTGCCTGCTGCAGTGTCTCCTGGGAATGCCTTCATTCATCTCTGTGTGCTAGAGCCTGTTAATACCAGAAATTCATTTTTACCTCTTTTTCCAAGGTTGGGGCGACTGTGTAGGAGGTAGAGAGCATGCCAATGGTGGCTCAGTACCCTAGCCCTCTGCACTTTGCTGAGTGTTCATTGGCAAAGGTGGTGAGTGACATGGCTTGTTGGGGGCTAGCACTTCTGAGAGTACAGCAAAGATTATGGAGAAATGCATGATCAAGAATTGCCCAATGACATTCTGGTCAGCAATGGACCATATAATGACATAGGCCTCGTGAGACTGTAGTGAAAACTCCTATTACTATATTCATCAGAGTTGTCTAGAGGAGCGAAGCAATGGAATGAATGTATATTAAGAAGGAACACACAGACTGGTTTACAAGATGTGGTCTGGGTAGTTCAACAGTGGTCGAGAGATTAAAAAAATGACAGTTACTCAGATCACAAGGCTGGGTGCCTCAGTAGTTCCATTGTGGCTGAAGACCTGGAGGATTCCTGGACAGCTGCTGGTCTTTAGTTCATGTTGGAAGACTGGAGAAGCTGGACTCTGACATCAGCAAAGAATGGAGCAGCAGTGGCAGCAGCAATAATAGAGTAGCTGAACTGGCTAAAAAGGCAGTCAGGCAAAAGCAAAGCTTTATTTTTCAGACTTCCTTTTATCTAGCTGCCATTGGAAGGTGCCGCCTACATTCAGGTTAGGATTCACCCTTCAATTGAACTAATTAAGAAAAATCCCTTGCAGGTGTTTCCAGAGGCTCTTCTAGTTCATTCCAGATCTGGTCAATTGATAAGCAGAATCAATCATTTCACCTTCACCAGCAACTTTACTGTATGTATCTTTGTGATGTTTACATATACCAATACTTATTGTGGTGGTGTCCACAGATTCAGTAGAGGTCCAGTTTGCAGCCTAGAGGCACTGGCTGGCATATGCAGCCAACCTACATGCTACACTGTTCAGGTTGTACATCTATAACCTGTGCCAATTTCTTTTTCTTTATAAAAATTTGAGTAGTGTCTGGGGAGATGGCTCAGGGGTTAAGCCTTTGTTTGGCAAACAAAATGATCTGAGTTTAGATTCAAGACAGAAGTCAGGCAGAAATGGCAGTGGGTGACTTGCAATTCTGGCCTTGGAGGGTAGAATCTGGGAAACCCCAGAGCAAAACATTATAGGGATGTAGAGCAATCCATGGTGATTCCAGATGTCATCCTTGGATTCTACAGGCACATACACTCAAGTGCCCTCTGGTACACAGAAACATACATGCACACATACACACATGCAAATAAATAAATAAAATATGAAACAAACAAACCAACCAACCCCAGAGTACTGGTACAGTGATTGCAGGCCCCCTCTTCCCTTAGGTTGTCCTGTTTCTTAGCCAGAAGAGCTGAGATCTCATCAGGCCCTTACTCGGAGCACTGCCCAGAGGCTAGCAAGTCATGCCTTGGGACCTGTCTGCTTCATCTCTGTTTCTGATTGAGGACTTGTGTACACAGTTGTGAGATGAACATGTGCCTTCCCCAGCAGCCAGGTGGACACCACTCCTGAAGCTTGTGGAATGGGCTGAGAGCCACATGCCCTGAGGCCTGGCTCTGGGAATGAGATGGGCTTCAGGTGTGTGCTTTCACTTTGGCCCTGGTCAAGAGGTCTCATTGGGGATGTAGATTTATAGATTTTTGGCTTTCACCTAGAGACTGTGCATGACTGGCCCTCAAGAGCTAGGAGACTAGGGTTTCAGGACCCACCGTGAAAGACCTACAAGTTCTCTAAGTGGCATGTACAGAGATGTGGGCTGTATAAAGATGGATGGCAATCACATATTCTTTCCCTTGGCTCTTCATTGCTTTAACGTTCTTGCCGTGATGGACTATAACTTGAAATTGTGAGTTGGAATAAAATTCCGTGTTTCTCTAAATTGTGTGAGTTAGGGGTTTGTTATAGCAATGAGTTATAAAACTAAAACAACTAGGCTTCCCAGGCAACACATGTGGTGCTTTGGTTTCTTAGTGGAGAAGGGGGAGCTTTGGAGAGGATGCTGGATGGACTGACTGTCTGTACCTCTGGTGGTTTCAAGACTCCCCAGGGATACATGTTCAGAGGCTTTCTATCCTTAGGAGGTACTGGTATGTGGAGAGTGTTGGATAAACAATGACCTTGAATGAATTGTTGCTAGAAGCTTCTTAGGTATCCTGTGTTCTCATCTGAAAAAAGACATAAAATGTCTGGTGGCCCAAATGAGGCTTTGAAACAAGATAAAATGGTATTTAGTTTGATGACAAGCCTTCCTCCTCCCACAATTTCTGGAACTGGAAGAACCCAGGGCCTCAGACATGCTTGGACTAGTGTTCTGCCATGGAACATTCCTTTCCTTTCCTTTCCTTTCCTTTCCTTTCCTTTCCTTTCCTTTCCTTTCCTTTCCTTTCCTTTCCTTTCCTTTCCTTTCCTTTCCTTTCCTTTCCTTTCCTTTCCTTTCCTTTCCTTTCCTTTCCTTCTCCTTCCTTTCCTTCCTTCCTGCCTTCCTGCCTTCCTGCCTTCCTGCCTTCCTTCCTTCCTTCCTTTCTTCCTTCCTTCCTTCCTTCCTGCCTTCCTGCCTTCCTGCCTTCCTGCCTTCCTTCCTTTCTTCCTTCCTTCCTTCCTTCCTGCCTTCCTTCCTGCCTTCCTTCCTTCCTTCCTTTCTTGCTTTCAAATGTTGGTTCTCCCTTGGTTCAGGCTGACCTGGAACTTGTTATGTACCTGATGATGACCTTGAACTTCTGATCCTCCGTCTTCTACCTCCCAAATGCTGGGAGTATGTATGCTTTCATACCCCATTTCACAAAGGTGCTGAGGTTGGAACCCACGGTCCTGTGCATGCTGGGCAAGTACTCCATCAACTTAGCCATATCTGCAGCCCTCTCTTTTTATCTATCTATCTATCTATCTATCTATCTATCTATCTATCTGTCTGTCTGTCTGTCTGTCTGTCTGTCTGTCTGTCATCTGTCTGTCTGTCTGTCTGTCTGTCTGTCTGTCATCTGTCTGTCATCTGTCTGTCTGTCTGTCTGTCTGTCATCTGTCTGTCTGTCTGTCATCTGTCTGTCTGTCTGTCTGTCTGTCATCTGTCTGTCTGTCTATATTTAGGTACAAGGTCTCTAATAAGTTTCCCAGGCTGGCCTTGAACTTAAGATCGCCTAAATAGTTGGGATGACAGGCCTAAACCACCAGTCTTAGTTTAGGTTCATGGTCTTGGCTTGATTTTCCTGTCAGGGACAGGTAGACAGAGGAATCCTGGGGACTTTCCATGAGTTACTTTGTTATAACATCAGCTGGAGAGACATCATTGTCAACACTAGGGAAATTCAGCTACCTCTCTCTCCTGATCTCTTAGGTCAGGTAGCAATGTAGTTTCAGCTTGGCGATAAGGGACTTTAACATGGGTGACTCTACATTGACTTTCAGTCTGGTCTGCTTGGGTCCAGTCAAAGCAATGGCTTCAGGTACTTTTGATTTGACATCTCTAACACAGAAGATAGGTGGAAGGTGGGAACTCAGAAAGCTCTTCACTAGAAATAATGGGAATGCTTGGATGGTAACTTCTGATCTCTTCCAATGGATTGGCCAGAACTATTAGCAACAAATAGAAAGAGCTTGTTCCAAGAATGATTTACATGGGTAGAGACAGAGATCAGTTGATCTACTATCAACTGATCAAGGTAGGGCAATTGAGGTACATCGCTGGCATAGCACGCTGTTGCCAACATGCTTTCTGCAGGATGAGACCGAAAGTGACTAGTGGCCATTACCACAGTGGCCACATTTAGTAATTAAAGTATGGCCCTCTGAGGACAGAACTGGAAGCTGCTCTGTGACGGCCGTGTAAGCTGCCAGCCTGATGGATGTGGCAGGGATAGGAAAAGGAGAGCCTGGCTGAGTGGTGAGGTCAGGGCTCCTCATCCGGCAGATGGAAAGCAAGGTTGGGTCTGTTTTTCTTTATGTTCCCAGGTGATGTTGTTGGTCCAGGGCACAAAGTTTGAGAACCACTTGTGAGGGACAGTCTAGAACAGTTTAACAACCAGCAGCTCCCCATGTGTTTATTAATCTATGGGGGTATTTTTGCCTCCCAAGAGTCGTGTGGGCATATTTGTTAGGAGTGGTGCTTTGGTTAATTTCTCTTTGGCAGAACAAAATACAGCTTCAGAGAAGAAGGATTTATTTTGGTTCATGGTTTGGTGGATGTAAGCTCAGCATAGTGGACAGGCACAGAAGTAGGAGTGCCTGGTGACTATGGTAGCTGGGATCTGATGTTGCCTGCTCACATGGGCCAAGAAGCAGAGAAAGCCCTGTTATAAACCTCAAAGCTTTTTATAAACCTCAACTTCCTCCAGTTAGGGCCTACCCTCTGGTTTCACAGCTTCCAAAGCAGCACTTCCAGTTGGGGACCAAACATGCCTGCGATGATACTTTACATGTAAACCACATGGATGTATCTGAGTATATTTGTTCCAGGACTGGTCAACATAGTGAGTGTGTTGGCTCACAGCCCTTTGAGCACCACTGTCCATGTCTGGAGGATTTAAAACTGAGGAAAGTGCACAAGCGTCTTACACCCACACTTCCTTCCCAAGAGTAATCTGGCTAATTTAGACTGTGCCTTGAGCCCTGTTGTGTCAGGTTTCCTATCTGAGCTCTCTAATTCCCTTTTGGCTTTGGATGGGGCTGGCTTTTGGTGGAGCTGCCTCCACTTTGCACTTGCATGCACCAGTCACCACCCTCTCCTTCCTTCTGCTCTGTCTGGTGTTCAAACCATCCTGTGCTCTTGTGACTTCAAAGCTATCCAGCTTCAAAGCTGAGCACCTTCTCCACCCCCAAGTTCCACCAGGTACTCCAGGTTGCAGTGATGGCAGCTGCTGCCCTCTCTCCCATGCATATGTGCACATCTGCCTTCCACAGTGGGGCAGGGGTGCCTTTACACTCCATCGTTGTCTCACGTGTGCACACATTCCCCTCTACCTTCCTTATCAATGAAGGGTCCCATGTGCTCGCATCTCTCTCCAGCTAGTGCTGTGGGGTGACTTCTGTGCATGGTCCGTGGAGAATTCACTCTGCAGGGAAAGGATCAGCTACAGACTCCTTCCATCCGCCTTAATGTAGTAGGATCATTCTGCAACACACGCACAAACAATGGTCAAGATCTGATGCTGCCTGTTCACATCTTCATGGGCCTGGCTTTAGGTTTTTAAATTTGAATTCACCAACTCTTTCTCTGGTTAGAAAACCAACTGAGTTCTGTCTTGTTGATTAGAAAAGTGACCTTTCAAAGCCTGACATAGTGAGCTACTCCTGCAATCTTGGCATTCCAGTAGCAGCTTCAGCCTGGGTTACACCAGACCTGTTGCAAAGCAGAACTAACAAAAATCAAACAAAAAAAGTAACTTACAGGAATAGTCTGATATTGCTGTGGGATAAACTATGCCTCACTTAGTGTCCCCTGGTCTCCCACTATAGTGTTTAACCCAACTGGAGGCTTCTTGAAAGATATGTGAGTTTTGTATTGCTATAATAGAATGCTGAAGGCAGGCTAACTTAATAATATAAAAAGAGAGAGGTTTCTTTAGGTCATAGTTTTAGACACACTGTGTCAGTTTCTTATTGGCACTTGTGGAAGTATGTCTGTCTGTCTCTCAGCATTTCCCATAGTATTTCCATCTATGTCACCTACCTGAGTTAACCCTTCAGTCACTTAACCCAAACAGTCTAGGAGAACAAGGTGTTTTATTGGTCTGCAACTTCCAGTTACATTCCATTATCATGGGAGACTGAGAACAATATCGGGAACCTGGCCACAGCAGTTTGGAAATTTTTGTGAGAAAACTGACAAACTGATTGTAAAGTCTAGGGAAGTCAATTAAGTTCCCCATTCCCATCACGAGGTGATCTTGAAGTAGGTGAATGGGATGAGAAGATAATCTAGCAGAGAAGAAGATCTGCTATGAAACCAGAGATGCTGAGGTCATATGGGATTTTCACAAATGGAGATCAGTGTAATAGAAAAAAATGGGGTCTGAGAGGAGAAACAACAGGTGCTATATGCTCATTTTCTTCACACATAAACAATGATGCTGCAGGCTGGGGGGTGGCTTAGTGGTGAAGCACTTGCTGTGCAAACAAAAGAACCTGCTTGGATCCCAGTGCCCATGTGAAAGGCAGGCACGGAGGCATGCATCTGTCTGCTTATACCCAGCAGCGGGATGGTGGACACAGGTGTCAAATTGACAATTGAGCTCTGAGCCTTTGGGCACAGCTATGAAGTATTAGTTTGTTAAGATAAACATCTGAGCAAGGAGATTATCTATTGGATGTGGAAAGACTCAGTCCATAGTGGGTAGGACTATTCCCTGATCCCACACAGTATCTGGAGACTCTTTGGTGACCTTCAGATTTAGTGAGAATGCACACAAATGTCATATATGTCCACATATGTCCACACATACACACATATACAAACATTCTGTTAAAATATAAAGATAAAATGCAAACATTTTTAATCTTAGATTAATATAACTCTGTATTGTTTTGTAACTCACCATATTCTGCATTTTTGTGCGAAGGTCCCTTCTTTCACTTTGGTTTAAACTATGACACTTATAGTTTCTTCTTTTGTGTGCATGTATTCATATGGCATGTGCACATACATGTGTAGGTGTGCATTCACATGTGTGTGTGTGCAGAGGCTAGAGGTGGACACTGGGCATTGTCCTGGTTCTTCTTCAATTGCTAATACAAATCCATGACCTAAACAATTCAGGTGCGCAAGTATTTAGTGTGCCCACGACTGATGAAGGCTACAGCTGAGCATCAGGCAGAAATGTCAACAGCAGGGGCCAAGGAGCTGGTCACACCATATCCATTCGAAGAGCTAAAAGAGGGACATACTTTATAGTTTATTAGTCTGCCAAAGCCAACCAACTGCTCCGGGAAACTCATCAGCATTAACCCTCATTATTCTCTCAAAGAGGTGTGGGGTTTCTTGAGTTCTTTGCCTTATAGGACAAACCTGTGTAGGTCTTATGGAAATAGCTGCAGTGAATTCATGAATGCAACAGCCCAGTCATGTCCACAAGATAATGTCTGTTGCCCCCCTTCAAAGCTCTTACAAGCTTTTTTTTTTAAATTTGTGTGTGTGTGTGTGTGTGTGTGTGTGTGTGTGTGTGTGTGTGTGTGTTTAGAGGCCAAAGAGTGACTTTAGGAGCCATTCTGAATTGCTTCTACCTTCCTTTTGCTTTGCTCTGGAATTTCCCAAGGTCTGCTTTCAGAACCAGATTTGCAGGCTGCTGCCATTACTGTTTGATATTTTTACAGGGATCTGGAACCTGAACTCAGGTCCTTCTCCTTGTGAGATAGAGTCTTAACCCCTGGGCCATCTCTCCAGCCCTTAGACTTTTACAATCTTATCTCTCCTTCTTCTGTGATATTCCCTGAGACTTGGTTTGGGAGGGTGGTTTAGACATCCTATTTAAGGCTGAGGAGTTTGCTGTCACTTATTTTCTGCACTTTTTTCAGTTGTGATTTTCTGTAATAAACACCTTCCATTGCAGAAGAAAGCTTCTAGGTTGAGTGCTGAGTGCTCCTCCAACTGATAGGTATAGTGACAGAGTTTAAAAGGCAGTTTGACCCAGTAAAACAGGTCAGTTTTATAAGTCAAAATGTGTAAACCAAACCAGGGGCAAGGAGTTTCCAAGATATTTAATGTGTGTGTGTTATACAGCTGAAAAGAGATTTACTTTCTTGTAAAATCATTTTCTAGCAGAAAACATTTTTTTTTTTTGTAAGTGAGACAGCATTCTTACTGTTTGGATTACAAGCTTCTTCCATTATTGTTTGACTTGATGGAATTTGGGGAGTGATAGAACAGCAACTATTGCAGAAGCAAATTGCAGGAATTTGCTGGCTGGTGCCCAAGGCAATTTGCGGGTGAGGTGCTGCCTTAAAACTTGGGTGTAGCAAGCATTGACGCCTTTAGCCAGCTTGCCACATCGCAGAAGTGCATCTCCCATGATTCCTACCAGGATTGAGTTGGATGAGATACTTGTTTTCACCTGTTAACGTTCTGAAAGGGGAGGGCTGAGTCAAGTAGGGCAGCATTGGGAGAGTGTGGCTAGTTTAGGGGATGATGTGATCAAGTCTCTCGGCAGAAAGCTGAGGGCAAGAATAGGAATGTCAGCTAGGTAAGCTAAATTTACTAAATTGCCAGTTGCTTTTCTTTGGCAGGTTGACCTGTAACACTTTCTAGACTCGAGGATAAACATCTCCATCTCCTGACTCTCTCATGCATCATAGGGAAGGTGTGTTATTGTCTCCCAAGCAGGAGAAGCTGACTAGAGCTCCATCTGGCAACCACCAGGTCATGCCCGCCAGTTCCAAAGTGTCCTTTTTTTGCTAGAGGGTGGAATGTCTCATCCCAGTGATCCTCAGCCCTCATGGATCTAACCTTCAAGGTCTCAGGCTTTGGTTCTGTGTTTCATTTTTGCCTGGGGAGGAATAAAATGGACAGTCACTTGTTTGACTTTTATTTCTAGATAGGATGGCTTGTGCTCGTGCAGATGAAAGGCAAATCTCTTCCTGTGGTCAAAGAGAAATTTCAGATCTCCCAAGCACCTCATTTAAAGAGATATCTAAGAGTATACAGGAGGCAGAGTGTGGAGTCAAATGTGTGAGGTAGTTAGGTCTCTGGGGAGAGCAGGACCTCCGGTGCTATGCGCCTCTTTGCATTGGGCAACTGGGTTTGAGGCCAGAGCATCATGGCACCGTGTTCATAGTGAGAAGAAACTTCAGTCTTTCCTTCCAGGAGAGTGCTCCCCACAGGCTCCCGCAGGTGCGGCGGACTCGGCCCTACAGGGTAGGCTGTCTCCTGTAAGCTGTGTGGGTTCTGCCCAGTGACCCTGCTACGCACGACTGTCCCAGGAGACTAGAGCTCCTGAGTAGCTAGTTCAGAGAATAGTTGTGACCGAGGGGAAGATGAACCTCCAAGCTCCCTCCACTGCAGGGTGTCCTCCTTGCCTATATCTCTTTCTTGTCCTCTACAAAAGGTCCCCTACACAGAGGCACTGAGAGAATGAGATGCCAGGCCATGGCATTTCCTATGGAAAAGTTCTGGAAGACTCGCCGATGTATTTAGAATGCCTGTCCCACCTTCTCTCCCTATTTTCCCTCAGTCCAGTGCACAATCTCGGAGTTCCTTATCACGAATATTCTCTTTTCCTGCCTTTTGACTTATCTGTCATCCTTTAGAGACAGGGATTTCCCTGTGATGCTTCCTCCCCAGTCTGGTCTTCTACCATTTCTTTGTCTTCTTGGTACTTCCTTTACTGTTTGGTATTGTTCCTCTCCTATGTGTTGTGGACTGAAAGTTCCTCCCCATGGTCCTCACTTGAGGTCTCTGAAGCCATCACATGGCCTGCAGCTGTAGTCCTTGGAGATTTCTCCAAGTACTTCACCCTCATGCTGTGTAGTCTCTGGGATCATGGATGGAGCATCCATACGTGTCTTCTCTCTCTCAGCTTGGGCATTTCATAGCATGAAGGCTAGTTCGTGGAAGAAGTGATCCAGGAGCTGATAGGTGTGAGGGCCTTTGTGACTGTCTCAGGACCACGGCACCAACTTTTGAACATTTCACTGAGGCCAGCCAGGTGCAGGAGATGGTGGGGAACAGAAGATGGTGGGGAGCAGTGTGGCACTACCGATTCAGGGAGGCCCTAGCCTGGCTCCTGAATTCAGGACAAGCCTGGATGTACAGACATGCCCCGAACATGTCCCAACAGAGGACCATGCAGGCAGAGGGATGAACAACCAATGGGAAGTGACCATCTAACCTGCACCTGCAATGGAAGCCTAGTAAACAGTTAAATGACTGGTGGCTGTCCCCTCCTCCCCCAGGGATGGCAACACCTGATTGGACCCTGACCTGATATAAGCCCAAACACCCTTAATGACTCTGAATCTGCAACATCTCATCCACTGCTGCTTCTCACCTGATTCTTGGGGTCTGGTCGTGACCCTGTCACCGGCTCGCCCATTCACCCGAGCAACAGAGCAGGAGATGGTGGGATGCAGGGCCACACTTAATAGACACCTGCTGAGCTTCCCTCAACACCGCTTTCTATGCTTCCCTGCACAGCCTGTAGGAGGGAAAGCCCAGGCCTGAAAATGCCTTATCTGAAGGACACACAGCTAGGCTCTGCATTTGGGACCTCATTGTCAAACTGGAAAAAGTAGCGAGCCAACTCTGCTGCACTTGACATAGGCAACAACTCTGTTGGATTAATAGTAAGGCAGGCGCCAGAGAAATGGCTCAGGGGTTAAGCCTCTGCCTCACAGGCAGAAGGTCCTGAGTTTGGATCCCAGATCTCATGTAAAAACACCAGGAAGAAATGACGGTAGCCTCTACTTCTAGTCTTGAAAGGTAGAGCCTGAGAAACTCCAGAGCAAAGTAAATAGGAGGTAGAAGCAATCCAGGGTGATTCCTGAAGTCATCCTTGGACCTCTAGAGGCACACACAGTACTTTCTGATACATACACACACAGACATGCATGCAAAAATAATAATAAAATAAAATAGTAAGGAGGTAGCATCTCAGCACAGGCAGCAATGGTACACGTAGCTGGGGTTGCTATGAGCTGCCCAGGGACACGCTGCCCTTCACTCTCGGCTTTTTTCATAAAATAGATATTAAATGACATTCCAACCATGTGCTGAATGACACTGAATTCTAGGGATTTCACAAAAACATGTGCAACCCTTGGCACTCTTGGTAAAGTTTTTCATGTGACCTTCAGGAGTAGTAGCACTTACCCTTTATTATTGTGAGCTCTGTTCGCGTCTTATCCAACTCTCTCTCTCTCTCTCTCTGAACATGTGTGTGTATGAACATGTCTATGTACCTGTGGTGTATGTGAAGGCCAGAGGACAACAGTGACTGTTGTTCCTAGACACCATCCACCTAATGTGTGCTTAAGTTTTTTTTAATATCAAAGCATTATTATTTCAAAATATTTAAAATAGGAGAACACTTTACAAAACATCCTATAGAAGTAAAATTCCTAAACTTTAAGTAGAAATGTAATATTGCAGAGTATCTTAAAAAATACAAAGACAAACACATAAAAGGACTGTATACTATCCAAAAACTTAACCAAATTTACAGTAATTATGAGGATCATGTTACTATACAAATCTTCCAATACAGTAGGCAGTATTTTTCAAATAACTATGCACATTATTATATTCCATAAAATCATTGGCCATTTTTTAGGTCAAATTGGCCAAATTTTATGTGTGTATATAACATGTGTGTGTGTTGTATATGATATATGGTGAATGTGTGCATGCTTATGCTAATGTAGTATACATATGTTCTACTGTGTATGTGTGTGTGGGGGGGTGTAGATCAAAGAACAATTTTGGGTGTCAGTCCTTACCTTCCATGTGTTTGAGGCAGGATTTCTTCCATTGTTGACCACTGTGCATGTCAAGCTAACTGGTCCAAGAACTTCTAGGTGCTTCTCTTGTTTCTGATTCTCTATAGAAACACTGGAATAAATGCTTGCTCACTCAGAGTTCTGGGATCTGAACTTCAGTCCTCAGCTGTGCAGCAAGCTCTTTATCCACTCCTCCCTTTCTGGAAGACAGAGTCCCCTCACTGGCACTCACCAAGCAGGCTAGTCTGACTACCCCAGGGAATCTGCTTGTCTCTACCTTTTCAGTTCTGGAGTTCAAGTGCACATCACAGAACCATGTGGGTTTTGGAGATCAAACTCAGGCAAGCACTTTACTGACTGAGCACTCTCTCTCTCTCTCTCTCTCTCTTTCTCTCTTGGCTCCTTCAATTCTTACAACCTTATGGACAGGCTGTCAGAAATGTCTGTCCTTGGCTTTACAGCTCATGCCCACTACTGTTCAAGTATGCTGCCCCCAAGTAGCAGTAGTGCCACTGCTGGCAGCTGTCAGTGGCACGGGGCCTGCCCAAGTCCTGCATTCTTTCCTGTTGCTTCTGATTACTTACCCCACGTCAAACGAATCAGAGGAAGGAGGTAGCGAGTTGAACAGTTCAGTTTTCCCTGGGGTCCTGCAGGCAAGTGGGTTCAATGACAATCAGGAGTCCACAGAAAAATGTGCAAATGGAATCTGGCCTGTGACCCAGAAGTCAGTGAGGGCCAAGAAGAGACACTACCAGACTCAGAGCCAAGTTTGTTTATTCTTGGCTAACACTGACTTTGTGTTTCTAAGAAAAGAGGCCCTTGCTGGACAGAAAACACTTCTTATAGATCAGCTTCAGTGATTTCCAGTCACATGGGCCATATTTCCTGGAACATGCTCTGAGCACTAAAAATCAAAGCTAAAAAGTGTTGTTCAGAGGCTTTGGGAAACACGTTATCCTGGGTGTGGAAGGGACTGCTTTCTGAGATGTGCCTGTGAGCCTGGGGGTGCATTGATGGGCAGGGCAGGGAGTGGTGGACATCTCCCTCTACTCTGAGGTCTTGGATGTTGACACATGTCAGTTTTTTTTATATTAGAGCACATATGTGTGAGTGCCCATGTAAGTGAGGGTTCATGAGAACATGTGTGTATATGTATATGTGCATCTATGCCTGTATATATGTGGAAGACAGAGGCTAATCTTACGTATCACTGTCCCTTGAGAGCCATCTACGTCGTTTTTGGAGACAAGCTTTGCACTGCTCTTAGACTTGTTGGTTGGGTCAGGCTGGCTGGCAAGTTCTAGGGATCCTCCTGTCTTCCTCTACCCATCATTGGGATTAAAAGCACATACCACTACACTTGGTTGTTTACATGAGTTCTGGGGATCAAATTCAGGTCCTTGTGCTTGCATGGCAGCACTTTGCTGATCGAGTCTCTCCCAGCCCAAGAGGACATTTTTGTAGGGATGCTTGTCATATCAGATTAACTATGTCTCTGAAGGCCTTATTTAAGTTGATCATCTGCTCAGATCCCATGTCCAAAGAAGGTCCCAGCCACAGGGTCTGTAGGACTTTAACATAAATGCTTTTGGGAGGACACAGCCCTTACTAGAGGTCATGCTGAAATTATTCTTTCTAGTCTTTTTCTCTATTACCCTAGTATCCTGTTAACTAACTCCCTGGCCACAGATATACTTCAGGGCACAGGCAAAACCACTGTAACAAAGATACCCCCTTTACATGGCCCCCACCAGGTAAGCACTTTTCAGGCCATTTTTTCCTCTCAGCTCCCCTCTTACACCCAAGAGCTCAGTGTGCTCAGTTCTTAAATGTCCAGTATCATCAGAAAATCCTGATCTGGAGTTGGGATCTGTGTAGTCTAATAGAACCCCCAAATCTCCTAATACTGGACTTCTTTGAGGTCTACATGGAGCCTTGACATTCATACTTCTGTTGGAAGTGGAAGGTGTGGTCTTTGAAGGACTCAAGTAAGAAGCCATCAGAGAAAGTTCTCTTCACAGCTTCAATGACTGTTCCCAAAGGTGGTGTAAATGGAGCTGGTCAGGAGGGTTTGAGCCCTGGAAGGCCAGATACTGCTGCACTTCAAAACTGTTCCCTATGCCCACAGTACCTGTTCTGTAGACACATTTTTGCCTGCAAGATTTGCTGCTGAGGAGCCGCTGCCTGAGACCTGCAGGAGAAGCTTGTCTTTGGCTTTCTGGATAGTTATTTGCATCTATCCCTCCCTTAGGATGGCTGGTGTGGACTCCTAAGTAATTCTTCTATCCTCAAAGGACACCTCAAGACACCATGGATACAGTGAGATTTGCAGAGGCTCAAGCCCCACCTGACTTTTCCTTCCTCTTCCCTATGCTGCTCTCTGGAAGCTAGAATTGACCCTTTAGAAATTGCAAGGGTTTGCTCGAGCCTTGCTGCTGGGTACCCGCTTCACTGGCATAAACACAGCGTGGTTACAGAACATGTGTGTGTGTGGGGGGGGGTAAGTCTGAGTGAAACAGGAGGAAGGGAGTCATCCTTCTGGGGACCTTGGGTGTCTGTCAGATACCATGTAGGCTCCTCCTCCAGTGGGGCCTGGCAAATTCTTGGTAGACTTGCACCAAGAACAGTGCACATTCAGGTCACAGAAGAGTGACAGCAACAGAGAGCCAAGTAGAGTTCATGGCAGCCCGGGGAATTCAGTCCAGGTGTATAAATCCTCAAAGATTGTGCAACTGTCTGCATAGCCCAAGTGAGGGATTTTCACCTCTCTATGCCCAGTGTGTCTGTAAATTGAGGACACTGTCGAGATCTGATGCAGAGCACATGATATAGCTGGTGGTTGCTGATACCTGTGGCTGCCAGTGTCTGAGAGGGAGATTAGAAAAAATGTACATGTGCACACATGTCCCTGCATGCACATTCACACATCTGCACCCATACATATCCTGACATGCCATATAAGCAAATTCATACCCATATGCATATATGAGTACCCATGTATCTATGTATACTCATGCACACCCAGACCATATGCACACTTCTATCCATACACACACCCAAGCCACATCAACACCCATATCCATAAATGCACACTCACATCTAAACACATGCACACTCACACACATGTGCACATACCCAAACACACAACATGCACATACCATGTGAATGCGTGCATATCCATGTCATATATACATGTATGCATATCCAAACCACACACATGTAAATGCTACATTCATGCATACAAACTTATACTTGCATATACATACATTTTCACCCAAATCCACACCTACATCCACACACAATATGAATACACACATAATCATGTACATATATACACACATGCATACCCAAACCACACTCACATCCACATGCCACATTCACACATACACACACACTCAAGTCCATACTTAATCATATTTGTACATACCTAAGTACTCAGGCATACCCCTGTCTGTACACATGCATATCCAGACCATTTGCACACTTATGTACATACATATAATCACACACACACAAACCATAGCAACATCCACATGCTTCATCCATAGTCACATCTGTACTCACAAGCACACATACCAAACCCACACTTACATATACTGCATGAATACATGTATACTCATTCACCTACATACATATATATACATAAGTATACATCAACCATATGCACATGCCATATACATACCCATATACACACAAACTGAAACACACACCTACATGCTTATGCAGTATGGGTACATAAATACTCATACAAACACATACATATACACACACACCACACCCAGACACCACATACATACATATACACATGTGTAAGGAGCTGCTTGTGACACTCTGAATGCCCACATTATGCTGGCTGGCAACAGTGTCTTCTTTGAATGAAACTGACCACTTTTGATGCAGTGACACAGTGTCACAATCTACTGGAGTCTCTGTTCCCTTTCCTATCAGCACAGCTGGTAGAAGCACATGTGTGACAGAAAACACTATGCTTAGCTCTGAAGTCCATGATTCAGGCAAATGGGCCAGCCCTGGGCACAATGCCAAGGATCCTTGGGTGGCCCTGGTTTGGGGCCTTTCCAACTGAGTCCCTCACTTCATGACCACCACCAACTCCTTGACTGCTTGAAAATTAGCTTCAAGTGCTTAGACTTACCCTGGGGTTATCTGGCTGCCTCAAAACTGGGGAGTGCTGTCACCAGTTGCTCTGCCGGGGGTCAAGGCTGGTGCCCGAGTCTGATGTCCTGTCCTTTCAGGGAGCATTGTCTCCCATAGTAAGCCTGCCTGTTCCCTCTCAGGCTTTTCTGATGGATTGAGAGTTCAATGTATGACTGCCAGTTAGGAATGGAATTCTCGCATCATGAACCACTGCCTTGAGACCCCTTACATTCTCACTGAGGAATTCATAGTTCTTAGGGCTTGGGCTGGGGAAGTGGTTTGTTCAGGTATAGTGGCTCTCTCTGCCAATACGCAATGCACAGGGCTGTAAGAACTAGAGCCACAGTGGCGTTGGTGTAAAGAACACAGATTAAAGGGCATGGATGGCTCTAGAATGTCACACTTCCAGAACTCCTTAAGGGACGACAAAGAGTCAGAGGTCAGCACTTGTGACTGGGAAGATCTATCCCAGCCCTTGAACCACATTTAATTTATTATCTTTTTCTACTTATTGCATGTACATGTATGTATATATGTATGTGTGTATGTTTATGAGTGTATGTTTGTATGTGGGTGGCTGTACATGTGTGTGGGGGCATGTGTATAAGAGTGCACTTGAATGTGTATGCCTATGGAGGTTTAAGGGTAACATCTGGAATCATCCTGAATTGCTTTATCTCCTTATTATTTAACTTTGGTTTTCCAGGCTCTGCCTTTCAAGGTTAGAATTACAGACCCCTGACATATCCTCCAGACATTTTTACATGGGATCTGGGGATCAGAACTCAAATCCTTTTGCTTGTGAGTCAGAGACTTTAACTCCTGAGCCATTTTCTCACTCCTTCCTCTTTCCATTTGTGTGTGTGTGTGTGCATGTTCACCTGTGTGTGGGTATATGCATGTATGTTTGTGTGTGCAGGTATACATAGAGGTCCAAGGTTGATGTTGTGACTCATCCTGAATACGTTTTCACTTCATTCTTTTTGACATAGGGTTCTTAAATCAGATTCAGATTACCTCTAGGGCTAGTCGGGCTAGCCAGTTTACTCTGAAAAGTCTAAGAGTCCATCTACTGAGGCTATGACTATAGATGGGTCACCTCATCCTAGTATTTTATGTGGGTTCTAGGGATCCGAATTCTGGTTCTTTTGCTTGCATAGCATGTGCTTTAACTGCTGAGCCATCAACCCTTGTTTGTTTTTGAGTCAGGGTTTCATGCAACTCAGGCAGGCCTCAAACTCCCTCTATAGCCAATGATGATCTTGAAGTTCTGATTTCCCGGCCTCCACCTCCAGAGAGCTGGAATTATAGGTATGTATCACTATACCTTTCTAAAAACTTACTTTAGATCAGCGTTCCTAGTGTTTTTGGATCCTAAAGGCCACAGATCCTGCCCACAGTCTTTCCTCACAGTTGGGTAATTTTGTTCTTCTGGGGAAAGAGATCATTTACTTCCCATGACTGCTTAGCCACTCCAATTCCAGGACTTAGATGCTTAAGACCATCAAGTTCCTGTGGTCAGGAGTTAAGGTCCACGCAGTGGCAGCTAGACTTGACTGGGGCTCTGCCTAGTGCCCTTGGAGGTATTTTAAAGCTTGGTGGGAGTCACTCTGTTGTGACTGACAAAAACAAAGCAGAAGAGATGTATTTTAGCTTGATGGTTTCAGAAGATCCAATCCATAGCTGCTTAGCTCCCAGCACTTGGGAAGGACATCATGTTAGCAGGAGGGTATGTGTAAGGCTGCTCTTCACTTCTAGGCAGACAGGAAATGGGGAAGAGGCCTACTGGAAGAGACTAATGCAGTATATTGCCCCTAAGGACATGCCCCAGGGACCTACTTCCTTCAGCCAGGCTCCACGTCTGTCTTCTGCTTCCTCCCAATAAACCCAGGATGTTATGATATTGTGACTCTATCCAGGGATGTACACTTCCTTTGGGGTGCACCCCTCAGGATCTAATCATCTCCCAGATACCCTCATGGAAACACTAGCAGTATGATCCTCTAATCTCAACCTAATCAAGTTAACACTCAAATTAGTCATCTCAGATACCGTGCCTTAGCTCAGGATGCTCCAACAAAACTCCCACAAAGTGGTTTAAACAATACTTACTCTTCCCAGTTTTAGACAGTGGAAGTCCAGAGGTACCAAGGTACCTGCTTCTTGTGCAGCTTAGTGACCCACCCTACCATGTCCTTTAGTACCCAGTAGACAAAAATGCCTGTGTGCTATTTTTCTGATGACCTGAGTTTCATCCCTGAAGCCTACCTACATGGTAAAAGAAGAGAACCAGCTTCTGAAAGCCTGTTCTCTTATTTCCACACATGCACTGTGGAACATATATTCTCTTTCTCTCTCTCTCTGCCCTCAAATAAATATAAAATACAATCCCCTCCCCACTACACTCATCCATAAGGCTTCTTCCATCATGACTGAATGGCCTCTAAGGGTCCCACTCCCTAGAACCTTCACTAGGGTTTAGGCTTTCTATAAATTTCAGGAGTGTGAGCATTCAGTACTCTGCATTCTGACTCTTTGTTCCTCCAAGGTTTCCATCTGTCCTTGAACTGGAGACTGCCCATCCTTCCTTTGCTATCTTTCAGAGTTTCCTCACATTACACTGCTAGTCAGAACAAACTAAGCCAAGAAAGCCTGTTCTAGTGTGAAGGAAGTCACCGTTTCAAAGCCCAGTATTGGAAATAAAAACCCTTTTACCTTTATTGTATTTTGTTCTTTAAAAGCATCACACCAGATTTAGCCAGGAGGCAGAAACTGCCATGAGCCACTTCTCCCAATCTTCTCTCTGAACTCCAGGGACACATGTCTAGGAGATCCCCAAAGGCTCATCATGCTACGGCACTGCTTTTCCATCTAAACAAAGTCCAGAAGATGGCTAAGTTCTTCAGATGTAAGTGTTCATGTATAGACTCCACACCAAAGAGACATGTTCTGGGCTGGGACTATGGTTTGGTGGTTAGAATGCCTGCCAAGAATGCATGAAGCACTAGACTTTATGTCTAACATGGTGTCAAACAGATGTGATGGTACATGCCAATAATGCTAGCATTTGAGAGGATTAGGAGTTCAAGGTCATCCTCAGCTCATAGTGAATTTGAGGACAAATTGTGCTATATGAGACCCTGTTTTTTTTTTTTTTTTTTGAGAAATCAAGGACTCACCCAGGACCTGATGGAGGGCCAGGCATGGCATAAATAACAGCAACTTTCTAGTCCCCAAAGAGGAAAAGGGAGGTTCACAGGCATCTATCTGTGGCTTTGCAGTTAGGTTGGCAATGTGTTTGCTCACTTGGTTTCCTTAAGCACTGAATTTTCTGTGAATCATGTTGAGGCTTGCTCCATTAGAAAAATGTGTTGAGTATACATCTCTTGGAGATAGGCTTTTCTTAAACTTGTACTGCCAAGATAGTCGAGGGGCACTCAGTACCCAGAGCTTCCTAAAGACCCTTTTGCTCCTCAGGGAAGCACAGGGCTCTGTGAGTCTAGAGCTACTCTGATGCTTCTGTCATTCTGGGGTCCTTACAAAGGTTTGCATAGGCATACTTGTGGCTTTATTTCTAGGCCAGTTTTGATGTTGCTTTGAAACTCTTACTTTTAGCACCTTTTGACATGAGAAGAGGGTAGGGATTTTCAGTACCATCTGCTGTGGGTTCTGTGTTAGTTGGGTTCTGCTGTAAGTTGCATGTTGTTGTGGCTATGATACTGGACAGAAATAACTTAAGGGAGGAGAGGCTTATTTTAGCTCATGGTTTTAGGAGGCTTTAGTCCATCATGGTAGTGGTCAGAGGAAACACAGTGGAGGAGATAACAGCAGCAAGAGGAAAGAGAGAGTGAGTGTGAGTGAGAGAGAGGGGGAGAGAGAGAAAGAGAAAGAACAAAAGAACCAGAAAGGACCAGGTCCAGGGGCCACACATAACTATCAAAATTTGCCCCCAAGGACCTATTCTGCCAGCTTAGTCCTCTCTCTAAGGTCTCACTGCTCCCAAAACAGTGCCACCAGCAGGGAACCCTGTGCAGGGACATTTTAAACTCCAAACATAGTAGTCATATTTCACTGACAGTTTTTGCTTCTTCTCTCTGTTCTCACCTGTTATAAGCAATAACACCATCAAGATTTTGTTTGGTTATCTCCTTAGTGAACATGATTCCCTAGGCACAAGTTCTGCTTTTCACATGACCGCAGAGGCAGATGGACAGCTGAATAGGCAAACACTGGGTTCCAATGAGAAACCCTTCTCAAAAAATAAGGTGGATTCCTTAAGAATGATACTTGAGGCTGCCCTGTAGCACATGTGTGCATGTGCATCGCATGAGTGCACACACACACACACACACACACACACACACACACTCACACACACACACACACACACACACACAAAGAACATGTAGCCTCATGTATCCACCCTGGGGAACATGCTGATGCAGTGGATCCGGGCTCCATTCTGTGCTTATTGGTGCTGGTGCTGGTTAGATTCAGGTGTCAACTTGATAGTTGCAGACTGTTTGGGGCACAGCTGTGAAGAATCAGTGGTTGTAGCGGCCCTTGAATGAACCTGTAGGAGACTATCTAGTTGCTGAGAAGGCCAAGCCCATGGTGTGGCCAGTTCCCTTGGCCCTTGCTGTTGGTGTGGGATCTCCTGCCAAGCTGTATGAAGAACTGTAACTAGACTATCATAAGAGAAAATAAAGCCCCTTGTTCCCTTAAGCTGTTTTGTCATGATTTCATCAGCTAGCATACAGAGTAACTAACAGGCAGTCAGAGAACTGTGACTGTTCCTGCTGCCCAGTATCACCAGGGATGACCAGACCACTATGGCCAGCCTTGGCAGAGATCTAAATTCAAGGTTAGTTCCTATTGAATGCACACTGCCTGGAACTTGAAACACAGCACATTGCTTGGAACTTGAAACACAGAAATTTGAGGGATCATCTGCAAAATTGTCTAAGATCACTAGATTTTTAACATACTTGAAAATCCAGGTTTCGCAGTGACAAAGTCTAACTCTCTTCTTCTGAGTATAGACTGGCATTAATGGTGGATGTAACAGTGTGCTACTTTGAGATTCCACTGTTCTTGTATCCCAGCCACTAAACTGGAAGAATGCCCAGCAGCCACACTGACAGACTGTAAATTCAGAAGTCGCTACTGATAGCCAGTGTCCACTGTCCAGAAGTTATCAAGTAAGCCTTCCCACTCTCTCTGCTCTGAGTCACTCTAGGGATGTGGAAAGGGCAGATGTGCTGTTGCAGTGAGGCCCTCCCCAGGGAGAAGATTCACGAACAAAATACAGACTGTGATTACTTTCTGGTGCTGCATTCTGGGGTGGGTTTGTTGTGCAGTGGTGGGCAGCTAGAGTGTCAGTATTGTCTTCTAACCACAGAATAAAATGAGGGGGTTGTCTGTGCCCTTTGCCTATCTTGGTCCATTGCCTAACTTTCATAGGCCCAGTGCACATGAAGCTGGAGTCCCAATGAGTCCAAGAGTTACCTAGTGCTGTATGTTGTCATTTCCTATGCTTGGTGGCCACTACTATGACTCTGGTCTCTGGCAAATGCTGGACAGCTATGCACTGGACTCACAGTATCAGAGGTGACTACAGGCCCCAGGCTTGATTACGTTTGGACTTGGAAGGGGGACTTTCCTCCTGTCTTTGGTACCACCCACCAGACTTTTCCCTCTTCAGTATCTTATCAAGATAATGGAGGTGGGGATCAAAGAAATCTTCAGAATTCCTTGCTGCAGCTCTTTTCTCCCCAGTACTTGACTCTGGCATCCCCCCAGCTTGTGGGGGGACAGAGCCTATTTCCTGATCTCTAGTCGTGGCTCTTGCATCCTGAAAAATCAGCATCAGACATTCTGAATAGTGACTGAGGCATTTGGGTTGTTGGATCCCACACCACCTCACCAAAGTCGGCTTCATAGTGCGGGCATTGTTCTATTCTGAGAACCAGTGGCACTCTGAGCACTGTTCACAGACCACAGAGTAGATGCCAAGCATATGAAATGGACTGCCCCTTTTCTTATTTTTGATTCTAGCAAAAAGCATGTAACATCATTTCTCTCTCCCTCCGTATTTATGTGTATGCAGGTGCATACCTGAGGTGGATATGCCTGGAGGTGGGGGCCAGAAGACAAGCCTGGATGTCTTTTCTCAGGTGACATCCACCTTGCTTTGAGATAGGTCTCTAGCTGGCCTGGAGCTCACTGAATAGGTTAGATTGGCTTCCAGAGTCCCAGGAACATGCTTCTTTCTGTCAGTGCTGCGGTTACGAAGGCATTTCCTCATGCTGGCTTTTTTTTTTTTTTTAATGTAGGTTCTGGAGATGGAGCTCAGTTCTTCTTCTTCTTCTTTTTTTTTTTTGCTTTGAAATTTAGAAACAAGTTTTATTTAAGATCTGAAATACAATTCCTAAAATATCAACTTTTCAGAAAACCGTGGCTATACAATAATGCATTGCCTCTATTGCATGTTAGAATGTGCATTAGACTCAAATACAAAAACCAGAAAACAAATCACCATCCTTCAACAATTTGAGAAGATAGAATGAATGCTTAAGGAACAACAAAATGGATGTGCAGAGGATGGGCTGTTTTACTCAAGCATCATTAAAAAAAAAAGCACAAATCCATGGGTTTTCAGATATATACATTAAGTTGAACCTTTGGCACTAGGAATCAGGGCATTTCATCATGTAGCATTAACACATATTAGAAAATTGTATAGTGTCAAAGGGATAGAACCACCAGCATCAAACAATGTTGTCAACTAGGCAATAAAATGTTCTACTAAATATTTCTTTTTTGTCTAATTACTGCATACACTGGTAGCAGCTTTGAAATGAGGAAAGGAGCCATGCACTCCTTTTATTTCTGTTTACAACAGAACAGGAAACAAACTGAAACCTAAGCCCTGTTGCACATCGACAATTTTAAAGAACATTAATTATACAATGAAAAGACTAAGAACAGAAGTGTTTACAGATACCAGATGTAACTGAGTGGTCAGTAGACCCTCACAGGGCTTTGCAATGGTACTCAGCAGAAGCCACTTTATAATCACTGGCAGTAAATAGAGAGGCAGAAATCTTTGCCAGGTATTTAAGAAAATCATGCAAATAGCCCAACAGTTATGCAAGGTTCTTCTCATCTAGGGGCATATAGCCAACATTGCTGCAATTCTCACAAATAATCTCAGTAGGTGTGGTGCCCCGTACACCTGCGACATTGGAGCATCAGGATGAGCCAAGAGGATTTCAGCGTACTGAGGCCTTTCAAATTTGTACAGCAGCTGAGTGCCCGACATCACACTGAAATACTCTTTAGTGCCTGCCACAACTTCATCAACGGCATACTCCTTATTATCAACATTTCCCTGTGACTTCTTGCAATTTGCGTACTCTTCAAGAATAGCATCGACATTTTTCTTAGCAGGGAGTTGGAATAACTGCTTCTGCCTAGTAACCAAGTCCCAATCCTCAACAAGCCATGGTTTCAGCTCTTCAGGAATCTTCTCTTTAACTTCCATTCTATTCTTAAATACCTCCTCACTTTCAACAGTAAAACTGCCCAAGCCCTTTTCTTCCAAGGGGGCTGGAATACTTCACTGGTACTGCCGCCGTCTCTGTTTCCAAAAGTCTTCTGCTTGTTCTTCCTGGTCTTCCTCACAGATCCTGAAGGAGGGCTCTCAGCAGAGTGGTCTCCCCATCTTCCCGGGAGAGATGGTTCAAGATTCTTTGGCCTCTTTCCAGAGGCGGCTCCTCCCATCTTACTTCTCTGCATGTTGCTTCAAGTTGGCTTCTTAAAGTTGTCTTCTTCAGTAGATGGCTGTCCACGAGTTTGAGAAGCCTGCTTTCTGGAACTCATTCAACCCTGTTTGTATTCCAGCCAACAATCTTCCTTCCTTCCCTTTCAAGAATTCCTAGTAACTTCCCAGATGGAACTTTACAGATCTTCTGGGATGGTCTGAAAGGATGAACTGGGATACAACCCTGAATTCTGCAATCAGATATGGTATTGCAATCAGGATCAACTCTCCTGATCCTTACTGAACAGCAAACTTAGTTTTTCTGATGGTGACCTGAAACAAGAATCTAGTCTTTCCAGCAGCCAAAGTGTGATCACTGCCTCACTTCCAACCACCATAGTAGCAGTTCTTCATTATTACATGACAAATACTTTAGTGACTGAGCTACTCTGTATTCCAAGCTCCTCATACCAACATTTAATGACTTAGTGGTATTTGGATCCATTCTGATTTCTGTTTCTGTTATGCCAACCTCACATAAGCAGAACTGAGTATTATCTGTCCTTTAGTGACTGGATTATTTAGCTCAGCCCAGTGTCTTCAGATTTTACCTACAAAAGAGCAGACACTAAGTTATTTTTTTCTTTTTAAAGGAGAATAATATTGTATAGATTGCCACACTTTACCCATTTATCCACTAGTGGACACTGGGGTGGTCTCCGCTAGTGCCAGTGTAATGTTGACATAGACACAAGTGCACAAACATGTTGCATATTTCTGTTTTGTGGGGTGATGACCCCTTTCCTCTAGGGCAGACTCAGGGTACCTGGGACCTCTGGCTTGGTTGCCAGGGAACTCAGGCCCAGGGCCTCTCTGAGAACTCCTAGACAGGACAGATGGGTCTGAGGCCTCTGGCCGGGCCCTGCCTTGAAAGACGTGCTGAGCAACCTGGATGGACACGGGTCCAGACAGCTGTTGGATTTCCCCACATGAAAGGGGCCCAGGTGTCACCAGATACAGTTCATTAATCACCCTAAGCAGTTTCCTGACAGCCTTAAGTTGCAGATTTGCCCGTTGCCCAAAAAAAAAGGGTCAGGTTTCCTTAACCAATTTGAGCTTACTGACTTCCAGAAGAGCAGCAATAAGGCTCAGCACTCCCTCCCAACCCATCCACGGAAGATGTCCCCTGGGGAGCAGCTAGAAGGAACATCTAAGGAACCGGTTTCACTACAGACAGCTGGGCAACTCGGACCCACTTCTGGTCTGGCTGTTCAATCTGTGTCATGTTAAACAACCACAGATACAGAGGCAAGGATAGAAGAGGCTGTAAAGTTTGATGGACTGATAGTGCTTTTAAGGCAGATGGGTTGGGTGGGCTGGGAGGGTGAGGGAATGGACCACAAAAAGATCATGACCTGGGCGGCTCTCAGACTGGGCATTGGAATCCAAGAGTCACTCAGGAGCCCTTCCCTAAGGACACACAGGGACAGGTTAACTACAGCTTGGCAGTCTTGATAACAGGCCAAGGCCCTGGGGAACATACCGCAAATTCCACATTTTAGGAAGGTGTGAGGATGCCCAGCATGTGGGAAGGGAGAAGGTTTGATTACATTACCCATAAAGTACTTTTTTAGCTCTTAACTGAGCCTTAGTGAGTATGTTTGCAATATACTTTGAATACCAGCATTTCAGCAGTGCTCTGGGAAGGATCTATAGCTCCAGATAGTCCTCAAATGTCTGAAAATAGTGTTGATACTGTCAGTATTAGAGGGAACCTCTGGGGTGAAGGTGGATACTCATGGCTACCAGTCAGCTCCCCCAGTGGACATCTGGGTAAGTTGGGGGTGGTCTTCTGGCTATCACATTCTTGCTCCACAGGTGACCTTCTGTCTGTTCTTAGCCAGCTCTGCATCTGCACAGACTTAATAGCTTTCCCACTTGTCTGGCCATGAACCACTGTCTGACCCTGGCTCCATGTTGGACCTTGCTGAGCCTTTGAATTGGGCATTGTAAGACACAAGTGCATGAGAGGCCCCAATCTGATGTTGTAGTCCTTTGTGTTCCTGGTTTCCACTGCTGTGAAAAACTGATTTGGATTTGAACTGATTTCAGTAGCATTTGAAAGTGTGAGGAGTGGTATAACTGGCTGAATGTTAATCTCCATGCTTCCTGCTCTCTTGGATTTGCACAAGATATAATGTAGGAACCAAAGTCAAAACCCATGCCTTCAGGGGAGAGTAGAAGGGTGGTGGCATAGATCAGAGAATCTGGGGAAAATCTTGCTCACGAGTCAATTTTCGGGCCTCCTATATGCTGAATGAAGGCAGCATTAACCTAAAGTTATTTGTTATTCAGATATACAATTCTGAAATGATCTGAACCAAGTACTTAACCCTCAACCTAGAAAGAAGAAAATAATGAACATAAAGGAAAGAAAAGAGAAAAACAAATGCAATCATTTTAAAGCATTAAGTAAGTGGGAAATAACCTATCAGTCATGATCCATGAAATTCAAGCCTGAGGCTTAGAAAGCAGCCCTTCCCTCACCAGCAGCCACAAAGCACACTGACCCACTGTGAAACTGATGATTTAGCAAGAAAGAGGCCAGAATATCAGAAAGGTGAGGTTTGCAATAGGGGAAAACTGCAATCATTTTCCAGCTGAAAATTCAGAAATCCAGATAGAATTGGAGATTCTTTTTTTAGAGAAGAAAACCAGACTACTTCAAGAATCAGCAGCACTCTGAATATGCTCAAGCTAGGGATCGGAACTTCCCTAGGCAGCTGCAGACTGGCACAACCATAGACAAATGCCACCTTAGAGGGATGGTTGATTTTCATATTATTAAATTATTTTTCAGGGATTCAAGTAAAAAGAAAGTTTTGCATGTAACTCCATAAAGGGAGAAAGATGTCGATAAGTAAAACTGGATAAAGTAAAATCAAAACTATGTTCTAATGTTACTCTCAAGTAGGCCTGGTAGATACACCCACCTAAATCAGTGGTTGGAGGAAGAAGAGGCAAAGGGACCAGGAAGAGACTGTCACTCTCCTCCTGGGCTCCCGACTGAGGGACAGGACCCATGTACCCACCCCCACTGAAAGAGACTGGAAAATCCTACTCAGGGAAATCTCACAAGGAGAAAAATATCCACAAAGACATGCACATGGAACTCCCAAGGAATGGGGAAATCTTGCTGATTTTCCTAGATTTTTATCTACTTGGAAGTCACTCCTGCATTCAGTGTTTTTTATGCCTGTATGTGTCAGCTTTGAAATATAAATATCCTGGAGACTATAAAAATAGACATGTAAAGTAAACATCACGTTTAATAATGACCTTTGGGAAACATTTTCTACATTTGAGCTCTTCTTAAATTTCTAGCAAGCAAAGGGAGAAAATCCCAAATATTGCAAATATAGAGATTCAATTTTAATTGCTTCATGTGGAAAATCTAAGACAATCATCTAAATTCACTTGAACTACTATTGTTTACTTATGTGGCTGGATCCAAAGTAAATTTACAAACATTACCATTTTTCTTAATGTTGTGACAGTTGGTAGAATGCTTTCCTGGCATACATGAGACCCTGAGTTTAACTCCCAGTACCACATAAAGCTGGATATGGAGTCACATACTTGCAATCTGTACTTGGGATGTGGAAACAGGAGGATCAGAATTTCAAGCTCATCCTTCACTGATAAATCATGAACTATCCCAAACTACATGAGATGCTGTCTCAGCAAAGCAAAACAAAAACACAAAAACTAAATGTGAGCAGCAAGAAAATGTCATTTGGAAATGTGCCGTTCACATTTCAGGGTCTTACAGTAAATGTTAAAAGATGCTTGTGGTATTCTTGTGACTAATTGAATTGTGCCCCTAGTACAGATGTGGCCCTCAGAAGTGGACCTCATTGGAAGTGGAATCCTCAAAGTTTGTAATTAATGAGCTAAATAAAGATGATCTCTCTGGAATACGAGCTAGAAATTTAAGAAGAGCTCAAATGTAGCATGGCCAAGAAACTCATGAAAAGGACAGATTGTCATAGATACATAGGGAGAGCACCATGTGAAGATGAGGGCAGAGGTGGGTGCTTGCTTCTCCAAGCTAGGGTGGGTAAAGATCGCGACAGATCTGCAGTAGCTGAGGAAGAGACCTCAAACATTTTCTTTCTCCTAGACTTGGGCAGAATCATCCCATCCATTCTCCTTAGAACTGAGAAATAATGAATTTCTATGGTGTATGCCATTCAGTACATTTTCATTACTGTAGTCATGGCAAACCAACACGCCCATACCCAGAACTGTAAATGCTTATACTTCAAATATGATTTTATCAAAAAGTCTAAATTAAGACTTGAGGCCTGGGAGATGGTCAGTATTCGGACCTGAGTTCAAATCTCCAGAACTCACATAGAGTCAGATGTGGCAGTCCACATCCGTAATCCCAGCATTCCCTATGATGAGATGAGCGATGGGGGCAGGAGAATCTTTGAAAACTCATAGGATAGCTAGCCTGATAAGCACAGTAGTTACAAAACAAATACTGTCTCACACAAGTTGTAAGGTCCTCTGACTTCTATATTCAAGTCTGTATTCAAACACACGTGAGTACACACACACACACATACACACACACACACACACACACACACAAGTAAAGGAGAGATATACAGTAGTGCTGGATATATATCTGTGTTGTATGCATGTGTACAGGTATGCATGCATGTGTGTGCATGCGTGTGCACGTGGATGTTGAGGCCAGGGATTGTCAATGGGTGTCTGCTTCATTTATTTTCCACTGTATTTTTGAGGCAAGGTCTTTCACTGAACCTGGAGCTCACAGATTTGGCAAGACTGAAGTTCTCAGGTTCTCCCTGTTTCTGCCTCCACAGATCTTTGATTATAAGCACATACCACCCATAAACACATAGTTTTTTACTTGGGTGCTAGAGACCCAAATTCAGGTCCTTGTGCTAGCATTGACTGCGAGCACTTCACTGACAGAGCCATTCCCCCATAGGATAGAAATTTAAGGATCAAATCAGGTTTGCTGGGAGTACCAATGTAGCCATAATTCCCTGTAGCACCAACCTGTATCTTCACCTGCCAGACGGCCAGGTGGTCCTGTGTCTCTCTTAAGATGGGGGCTGCTCACTCCTCATCACCCAAACAACCCTCAGGGATGATGGATTTCTAAAAAGGGGATTCCAGTGTAAGATACAGCCTCTCAGGAATTTAACTGGCTTCTGGTCACCTACAGCTGTCTTGGTTCAGCCTGTCATGGGGAATGCAGTCAGGGGAGACATTGGGGTGACGCCAGCTTCACCTAGCTTCTTGCTTTGGAATTTCGTTCATGGTGGCTTATGCAGAGTCCTGCATTCTTCTCAAATATTCCTCTGTATACCTGGAGCCCGCAGAGGCAGCAATGGACTTTGGATTTTCCACTGTTATTTCCATGTCCGTGAAGCAGCAATACTGCAAGCATTTGCGTCAAGTGGACAAAGACATTTCTCACCATGGTTTACACTGAGCACTCACATAGCATTTCAGGAGGAGGTCTGAATTGCTGCCTCTGCTTTTTAGACTTCATTTGCAGATATATAGGGATTCAAGTATTTCATGCTAAATGACACATGGAATAACTGCACAAGCCACTGGGATATCTGGATTTCTGTGGTGAAACCCAGTGTTACTTTTCCTCAAGCTAGGCAGAAGCAGCTCACGGTGTTGTGGCTGAGAAGGCAAGGTAACATTCTTGGTGACAGGAGTGGGTCTGGGCTTAGGTGGCCAGACAGTGATGTTTTGATCACATCTTGGAAGATGACTAGGAAGCAGAGACCTCGGACCATAGGTAGGACATGGCTACCTCTATCCTGATGGCATTGTGTCCCTCAGGTAGACCCTAAGTCCAAGAGGTTCCACAACCTTCAAAAACAGCACCACATCTAGAGATCAATGAGCCCAGGGGAGGGGAGACATTTTTCCTTCAAGTCATCATATGCAGGTGTATTAGTCAGGATTCTCTGAAGAAACAGAATCTATAGAATGTAATATATAAAAATAAGTTTATTAAAATAACTCACAATCAAATAGTGTCCTTCAAGGTAGCTGCCTGCAGCAGCCTCTTTCCTGGCTGGAATATTTCACAAAGCCAAAAGATCATGAGAAGGTCTCAAGCCTTTTCTCCTTAGGAGGGTCGAAGATGCTGGATTCCAACATCAGTGATGAACAGCGAACAGCAGCAAGGCCTAGAGACCAGGCTCCTAAGGCAGCGAGAACAGCAACAACGTGGTGGAAAAGGTGAAGCTCCAAGTCAGCCAAGGACGGAGGCAGCAGCAGCAACAAAGAAGGCCGCGACGCTCTAAAAGCGAACAATGCACACAGGGTGGACTGCACAGCAAGTTGACGCCCACCGGATAAAGGAAGAGCCAGTCCCTCCTCCTTGCACCTCCTGTTATCTTGTCCACCACTGGAAAGTACCATCCACCATGGGCTGAGTTCTCCAGATGTATTAGTCAGGATTCTCTGAAGAAACAGAATCTATAGAACAGAACCTCTTGGACAATCAAATACCTGCAGACTTGTTCAGGGGCCATTCCAGCCATTCCACAGCTGCTCCCCAAACAGTCTGCAACTGCCAAGTTGACATCAAGATGCAACCATAGCAGCAGGTATCCCAATTATGTGGTAAAGATATTTACATTCATAAAGGAAGGTAGGATCGGTGAATGAGACGGTTCATATGCTTTTTGCCCAT
The DNA here is from genome assembly GCA_023101885.1 of Typhlomys cinereus. Taxonomy (NCBI): domain Eukaryota; kingdom Metazoa; phylum Chordata; class Mammalia; order Rodentia; family Platacanthomyidae; genus Typhlomys; species Typhlomys cinereus. Next base: position 56,794 of record JALPQD010000192.1, read on the forward strand.
TAAAGTTTATAGATTCCTTGATAAATTCTTTGTGTGTGTGTGTATATCTGTTTGTATAAGATTACACTTGAGTGTGTGCTTGTGGAGGCCCAAGGATGGTATCAGAAATCATTCTGGATTGCTCTTCTAACACATTGCTTTGCTCTGGGATTTCCTAGACTCTGTCCTGCAAGGCCAGAATTATAGGTCACTGCCATATCTGCCTGGCATTTTTACATGGGATCTGGGGATCAGAATTTAGGTTCTTTTGCTTTCCATGCAAAGACTTTAACCACTGAGCCATCTCCCCAGCACCTGCCCTAGATAAGTTCTTTAAAGTGTACTTGTGACTTCATTACTGATTACTCAGCAGAGTAGAACTGGGGGTAAGTTCATTTTTTATTAAAACAAGAAAGTAGTAGTAGAGGCGGAGTTTGAAAAGTCAGTATTTCTGAAGTGAAGATAAATACAAGAGATCTTGTCTGAGAAAAGTCACTGTTGTACAGGCTGCTCAAAGCTATGCCTATAACCTCAAAGCCCTCTGCAAATGGGAGCACAGTCAAAGGTGGAAAGCTTGCTAAGTGTAGGGAAGGCCCTGGGTGCCACCCCCAGCAGTACAGAAATACAGAAAAAAATGAAGTCCTCCAAAATTCTGAGGGAGTGGGGACAGAGAATGGGTGAGAAGCAAGCCTCAGGGCAGAACCTGAGGATGAACTCTGGGAGCAGTGAGAAGGTGTGGATCCTCATTTGGTGTCCGTGCAGTTCCCCAGCTTCTGCATGCAGGGGTGAACCTTGGCCCATCTCTGGCCTTACCAGCAGTCTGGGAAACAGGCCTTGATTGGAGAGTTTGGATGACATTATCTTTCTTATCAGACTTCGCCTGACCCTGGGGATTTCTGTCCCCAGTGTGAGGGGACAGAGGTCACATAGAGCCAGGTGGGCCTGCCAGAGCTCTCTGGACTCTGATAACCCTGGAAGAGCCCTCAAGGCTCAGGACAGTGAGTTCACTCTGACCCTTGCTGGGGAATATTTTTCCTGCTCCCTGAACTGCTCTGTTCCTCCCATAGGAGCTGCAGGTGTGGCCTGTGAGGAAAGGATCTGGAATGCTGCAGACCCAGGGTAACTAGGGTGAAAATCCCCAGAAGGCCAATTGATTGGGGCAGGGGTGGGGGTGGGGTGGGGCGTACCTGACCTAGGTGCTGTGTACTGTAGAAGCTGCCATTCACTGTCTAAAGATTCCCACCTCAAAATAAAGGTGTGTAAAGAGTTGAGGTCTGGGGCTGGAGAGATGGCTCAGGAGTTAAGATTCTGCCTCACAAGCAGAAGGTCCTGAGTTCGATCCCAGGTCCCATATAAGACCACCAGGCTAAAAAGATGGCAGTCTGCACCTCTGGGCTTGGTGGGTGGAGCCTGGGAAACCCCAGAGGGAAGCAAAAAGGAGGAGGTAGAAGCAATCCAGGATGATTCCCAAAGTCACCTTTGGTCTCCCACAGGGACACTCAGTGCCCTCTGATACACACACACAAACACACACATAAACAAACAAACAAATATATAAATAAAGTATAAAAAAGAGTTGAGGTCTGGTTGCCAGAGTCTCCAGTTTCAGGACTGCTTGCTTGGATCTGCCTCCTAACAATTCTTATTCAGGATATGTGTAGCATGTAGCTGTTTAGGACTGTGTAGAATGAGTATATGTGTAGTATATGGTATATGTGTTGCATGTGGATGTGTCTGTGATGTGTGTTATATATACCTGGAGAGTGTGTGCTGTGTGAGCTTGTATAGAGTACGTTATGTATCCATGGATGTGTCTATGATAAATGTGTGCATATGTGTTTTGATATGTGTATGTGTTGTGTTTTGAATATATATGTTATGTATATTAGTGTAGAGAATATGTATGTATAGTGCATGTGTTGTGTGTATCTATATAATATGTGCTTGTGTAGTGTGTATACCATAGTGAATATGTACATATGTGTTGTGTGGGTGCACTTAATGTTTACACATTGGTGTTGTATTATGTGTATGCATAGTACGTGGGTGTGTATGGTCTGTTCTAGGTGTGCAGATTATATGTATAGCATGTATGTGTTGTGTGTTCTGTGGAATGTGTGAAAATTATATGAATATTGTCTGGATGTGCAGTTTTGTGCATATGTATTGTATGTATGTGTGTTATATGTACCAGTGTAGAGTGTTTATGTGTAGTGTTGTGGGAATGCTATGTATTTGGTGTGCTTATATGTAGAGTATATGTATGTACTGTATATGTTGTGTACATTGTAGTGACTGTATATGTCCAGTGTGTACATGTGTGTTTGTGATAAGTACATACATGTGCATTCTATGCATTCTGTGTGAATGTGCATAGAGTGTAAATGCACAGCATGTGGGTGTGTGTTGTATGCATATGCATATGTGAGTTGTGTATGCTGCAGTGAATTGTGCATGCATATGTTTATGTGTGCATACAGTGGTAGTATATGAAGTGTGTGTTATGTTAATTGTGGCATATATGTGTAGTGTGTGTGTGTTGTATCATGTGTGTCGTGTGTGCATGGAGTATGTGTATATGTTTGCCTGAGGTATGTGTATTGTGTTGTTGCACATGCGCCGTGTGTGCATGCAGTATTGCATGTGTTTGTGGTGACTTTTGTGGAGGCGGAATCTGGCTTTTGATGTCACGGAGTTCACAGACCTCCAGCCCTGGGTCAACGAGTGCTGTTTTGTTTAGAGGTATGTACTAACTAGAGCTAAACAGTAGAGGACAAAACAGGCTACACTGAGTGGGCGCTGGATTTAGGAAGCTTCTGGGGCCTGTTTCCTGCAATGCGGGAGGAATCCAGGGTGGCTAGCAAATGGAGTCTGTTTACTCCAAGGCAAAGTGGGAGTTTGCAGTTGTTCCGAGGCAGCGTTGTGGTGACATCCCTGTGGTTAGAGATCTTCTATGTGTCAGCAGGCATTTTCCCTCAGCTAGTCTTCCATTAACATGGGACATTTGTTTGCTGTAGCTCTCAGAGAGCTGCCTTGACAGCCTCAGGTGTCCAGCGAGCTTGGCCTTTCCATGCTGAATGGCTGCTAAAGGCACCACAGGAGTTCATAGCTGCCAGTCCAGTTGACTCTAAGAATAAAACCACACATGTCCCTTTGGTTTTTGTAACAGCTGAGGTATTTAACTTAGTCTAAGAAAATTCCAGCATTAGTGCTTTGAACACTTCGATCTGTGGACATCCATCCATTTGTTGCTCTTGAGTCCTGGTTAGACTCTTTGTAAGAGAGATTATTACACTCACAACAGACTCATTTTGATATATAGATCATGTATGTTAGGAGATTGGGTTAAAATGGCCACTTCTCTTTGTCCTCCATTTCTCTGGCTTGTTTTCTCATGGAGCTGCTTTCCTATCAAGTGCATGGCAGCTGTCAATGGCTTCTTACACTGGATGATTAACACCCAGAGCCTTCCCCAACCTCCCTTGCTCTGGCTTCATCATCTATTTGTATCTGGTCACTACGCTTCCCCTGACTTTGCTCTAGTCTTGGGGCACCCAATCAGCCCTGGTGATTTGGGACACATCCAGTCCCCTTTGGGTCCCTGCCCTCTCTTCCATGGTCACGTCCATGAGGCTCCTTGGCTTTTCCCCATTATTTGTCTCTCTCCGGGCCCTTCTCAAGCCATGTCTCTCTAGAATGACATTCTAACTCTGAGGAAGGAATCTGACCTCTCAGTTCCTGGTGCGGAAACCACAGGCGGTCCTCCTGACAGCTGGCCAAGCAGGGCCACAGAGCTCAGTACAACACAGAAGGCTTTGTGACGGGAGCACAGAGCAGATGGTGCATGCCCCACCCTCCTAGACACCCTCCAGGGCGCCTTCCTCTTCCAGACCTGCACTGTCAGCTCCTGGTTCTTGGCTGAGGCTGTCAAATGAAGGCAGAGCTGATTTGGCAGCAGCAGGGCCCAGTCCCAAATACCCCCTCATCGCAGTTTGGAGGTCGGCTTGCTTAAGTGCTCCCATCCACCCTCAGGATGTGCTTAGTAGCTCTGAGAAAGTCCTAACGCTGATCACAGATTATACACAGGGGGGGATTGTCCCCTCTCCTTTAGGGTAAGGTTTTAGTGGAAAGAGAAGGGTCCTTAGTGTGGTTGTCTTGCATGTTGGTTTGTTTTCTCTGTGTTCAGGAAGAGTCATCAGGAAGAGCTATTTTCTTTCTTTTTTTTTTTTAAGCCTTTTTTTTTTTTTCCAACTTAATGTTTTAGATTACCGTGCAGAGCTCTGGTTCTTTCTGAAGCACTTTTCTGTAGGTGGAGGGATTGGGGGTGGCACAGGAAGCAGCCAAGTGTGCAAACAAAGCTTATGGGTTTGCACAGAATTCTTGCAAAGAATGCCTCTTGCAGCACAACTGGGGGTCTGGGAGAGCCCACCTGAACAATCAGAGTTTGACAAATCCCAGTTTGGTTCTGGATATACAAAAGCAGCATGAGGTATGAGACTGTCAGTTCCCTTAATCTATAACCTTTGGGAACAATAGACAGGTTTTCTTGGAGACTACAGCAGAACCCTCTTCCTGGAACACCCATGGGCCAGTCCCTACAGACAGGAAGCCCATGGACATGTCTCCTCTGAATGTTCCCTGCAAGCTCTACATCCACATGGTAGCAGGTTCTGCCTTTGGCGGGACTGGGTGTTGTGTCCCAAACACCACCAACAGCCCTGCTTGCCCAGTGGCAGGTGTAAAACACCGCAACAGAAAAAATGACCTCTGCTGGAAACAGCCCTTATTGGGAGGAAGGGCAGGTCATGTGGTATATATGGACCTGCCTGGTTTAAGTTGAAGACATATTTCATATGGAAATCCATCCTCCCAAACAAATGGTTTCATGGCAGCTTGTTTTCAAGATTGGCTGTCTTTGGTACTTCTCCAACCAGGAGAATGATATAGTGTCTTCCAAAGGCTGCTTTCCCATAGCCTGGCTCCCGGCCATGCTCTGTCTATGTCCACTGACTTTGGCACCATGGATGCTGGGAAGTGGCTCATATGGAGGGGGGAAGGGGGCCTGTGAGCTTCATGCCGATAATTTGAAGGGGCCCTGCAGAGACACAGTCAAAGTTGGGTTTAGAAAAAGTCCCCTGCTGAGTTCCACCTACTAGGAGTCTTATGGATATCCTCCTGAAGGAATGGGGAGGGTCCTATGCCTGATGCTGTCACAGGGATACCTCTGGACCCGGGTCTGTCTGGGTATGAAGGCCTTGGCCTTTAGCATCCCTCTCCTGACCTCTCAGATTCCCTGTTTACATCTTTGTTGTGCTCAGATGACCCTTCATGTGCTCAGTAAGCTCAGTCTCCTGTTTGTGAAATTGTTTCTAAGTTCTGGCTCTCCCATCCATTCATATAAAGGCAAAGACATGACTGGGAATGAGGAGCATCTTCCTGCCAGAAGCATGGGCGTCATTCAGGAACTTCACAAGCATACAGAAAAGGAACGTGTGTCTTTACTTTCACTAATTTCCAAAGATATAAAAACATTTTTTCTGTATTTCTTCCCTCCCTCTCTCCTTCCTTCCTTCCTCCCTTCCTTCCTCTCTCTCTGGTTTCTCTCTCTCTTTCTCTCATTTTCTTTCTTTGACATAATTTCTTTAATGTAATCTAGTCCCGCTTTGAACTTACTATGTAGCTAAATTTCTGATCTTCCTGCTTCTGTCTCCCGACTGCTGGGATTACAGGCACGTGCTACTATGCTTAGTGTGTGTGGTGCTAGAAATGGAACCCAGGGCCTCTTACAGGACAGGCAAACTCTCTACCAACCAAGCTCCATCTCAATTTTTGTTTTGTATTGAGATACCTCTGACCTTTGACCTCTGGCAGCACCACAGGGAATGTCCTTTCATGGAGTTTGTTGTTTGTTTTCTGTTCAACCCTTCTTGGGTTTGGCAGTGAACAGACCAACAACTAACTGTAACTTAGTGTATATATGAAAGACATTTTAAATTAATTTTTACAGCTATAATTCACTCTAACAGGTGTTTTGATAATATTAGATATTTTGTTCATTTAGAAATGTTATTCCATTAAGGGGCCCTAGATTTGTCAGACTGTCCCAGAATCCACAGCTTAGAAATGGCTAGGATTCTTGTGTGAGAGATGAGCCAACAGATGGGCAAAGGCATGACACTGGGCTGGAGAACCTTTTGGTGCCTTCCAGACCAGAATGTGACAGAAAAAAGCTTTATCAGTATGACTGTGTGCCTGGTTTTACATGCATGAAGTAAGGCACAGTGCTTGCCTAGCATATGTGAAGCCCTAGGCTCTACTGAGACTGAATGTATCTAGAATTTTAAGCTAAATGAAATGTAATTTCAGACTAGTTTTTCTTTTGCTTGAAACAGAATTTTGCTTAAATGAGATTCTTACCCTCATGAAGGATAGAGATGTATGAGTAGATAATCTTGAACTCCTGGTCCTCCTTCTTCCATCTATTAATTGCTAGGACTACAGGTGTGTACCACCATACCTGCTTTTTTGCAGTGCTGGGGACTGAGCCTAGGGCTTCACATATGCTAGGCAAACACTGTGCCTACCAAGTCCACACCCATAGCCCCTGAGACCTGGTTTTGATAACAGTGAAGCATTTGGTGATTCTTAAGATGGCTTCTTTTGGAGCAGTAATTGATGTTGAGTCCTACAATGTTCAAGTCCCATGGCCAGGTATCAATGGAGCTAATACTTCCATCAGCAAAGGAACACAGAAATACTTGTGGAAATTCTCTGCTTTGCAGGGCATACCCTAGCAAATTCGGGGCTGCCAGAAGATGCCTAAGTTTAACATGATCCTTCTCTAAAAGGTAGGTCCCAGCTCTTTGGAGTGGAGGCGGGGGGAATAGGAGGAAGAGGGAAGTGGCTCTGCAGTTTCTAGACAGGATGGATCTCATCCAGACCTGAAGGGCTGAATGCAGAAGAAGCTGCTTCTGAGTTCCCCCAGGCTCTTGACAGAGCTCATGTTCTCATCCCAGCCATGATTTTCTGGCTACTGCAGGGGGTTTCTCTTGGTCTCTGCAGTGGACACCCTCATTTCCATTAGTTCCTGCAAGGTCAGCATGAGTCAGGAGGGTCCTTCTCCAAAGATTATTTATTATGTTAACTTAAAAACAACTGATGTGGGATAGCTAATCTGGGGCTAGAGCTCAGTGATAGAGTACTTGCCTCAAGAGTGAAGTCCTAGGTTCAATATCTAGCAGCACTATCACTAACAAAGCAGAATACTGGTGACTTCTTTTATGGTAGTTCCATCTCTGTCTGCAAGAAGCAAAATCTAGATTCTGCAGCCATTAGGGAAAGAGGCAAAAGGCATAGACCAACCTCGGGAAGGGAGAATTTTGAAACAGAATTTTGCCTTTGAAACAGTGCCTTCCCTGCTATCCTACTTGGGAAGGTACCAGATGGGCTGTTTCTAAGTGAACTTCATGCCAGGGTGGGGTGGCCTTGAAGTTGGCATAGGGCTAGCTTGCTGTCAGCTTGCATAGCTTCCCCTTGACTCTTAAGGTCCCACATGAATCTTATACAAATTTCTGGTATGTCGGCTCCTCCTGTGGAAGTTGGAGAGTCAGGAACTGGTGGAGCCCTTGTCTGCCTTCTTGGTTCTTTTGGAGTTGCTCTCCCTGTCTGCTATCTGGCTGATCTAAGGAGATTTTGGACCTGCGCCAGGGACAGAGGCTGAAGACCTGCTTCTCTCATCTATCAGCCCCGCCACTTGGTAATCTCTGGATCTATGTTGTATTCTTCATCCTCCACCACTCCCAGCCAGCCTGCCCTGAAGAGAGTTCTGCTGGGCCCACAGCCTCAGAATACTGTAGCCAGAGGCCCAGATCACCAAGCCCTGGCCTGTGTCCCTATTAGACCACTGCTGTTGCCAGGGTCTGGTTCTCTGCTAGTCTCCTGCTTTACTGCCTCTATCAAAAAACTTACTATTCACTCTCCATGTCACAAGCAGAGCAGTTGAGGCAGAGGGATGGCCATGTGGGGGGACAGGTAGACGAGCAAGAATTTGGTGCTTAAGGGACTGGGTTCATAACCCCTGTGATGGTCATGGGTGTGGTATTCTCAAAGGCATCAAAAACTCTGGAAAGAGGTATCCTAGGCCTGTACTTAATACATAACATCTGGAACCACTGTGCATGCTGGAAGGATCTCCAGATTGTCAGGGATGTTTTTTAACAAACCTGAGATGGGCAGAGAAGGGTTGTCTCCTCTGCAAAGCTACTGACTTCTGTAGACATATGCCCTGTGTTTCCTGGTACTTTGTGTAGATTTCGTGTAAACCTCAGTCATAATGTTTAGTTTCCCTGCTGCTTCCAAGCCAAGTGAGCTTTTGGCTGGCGCTGTGACTCTCATCGTTGCATGTCCCAGCACCTGCTTTTTACCTAATCCACCAAAGCATGTAGCAAATGATTGTTGAAAGACTGAATGAAAGAAGCAGAGCACTCATGAAATGTAAGAACTTATTTGCTCAAACACCAATGCATGAATGACAAACGGAAGTAAGACTTAGGTTTCCATGTTTAAATTTTTTTATGTGTGGGCATGAGAGCGTGTGCATGTGCGTGGGTGCGAGCGTGCATGTGTGTGTGTGTGTGTGTGTGTGTGTGTGTGTGTATGTGCGCGTGCACACACATGCCCAAGGTGACTTTGGGAATCACCCTAGATTGCACTACTTTCTCTTTACTTTGTTCTGGAATTTCCCAGGCTCTGCCTTACAGGGTCAGAAGTGTAGGTTGCTGGCATTTTTATGTGGGATCCAAGATCAAACCAAAGGGCCTTCTATTTTCAAGGCAGAGGCTTAACCCCTGAGCCATCTCTCTAGCTCCCATGTTTTAGTTAGTAAAAATGTGAGCCTTTTGTTACACTTGGTCTTCTCTAAAAGAGGATAGAGTTTTGTTAGTGCACAGTAGTGAAAGCCACTGGTCCCCATATTCTTCCTAAATATTGTGTTTGTGTTTGTGTTTGTGTTTGTGTGTGTGTGTGTGTGTGTGTGTATCCCTTTCTGTACCTGGATGGACCTTACTGACTTGGCAAAGCCATCCGTCAGGAGAGCTCCAGGGATCCACTGTCTCTGCCACTTAAGCATTAGTATTCCAGGTATGTGCAGCCACAACTTGTGTGGTTCTGAGGATTCAAACTTAGATCACAAGCAACTTACCAACTGAGCCATTTCTCAGACCCTTCTTGGACCTTTATGAATCTTCTAAGGTACGCTCACAAGTGCAGGAGGTGGTATGAGGTTTAAAGTTTATTTTCATCACTACCCAGTTGTGATAGCTTTCACTTCACTTGCCACAGTTCATGGCAGCTCTTTTTTTTTTTCTTTTTGAAACAGTTTTCATGTAGCTTTGGCTGGTCTATAACTTGCTGAGAAGGACCTTCAATTTCGCTGATCCTCCTGCTTCACATCCTTAATGCTGGGATTCTAGGAGTGTGTCACACACCCAGTTTGATGATGATACATGCAAGGAATGGAACTCAGGACTTTGTGCACTCCAGGCAAGCACTCTACTGACTGCATTGCGTGCAGGGTGGCTGTGAGGATGGTCTCAAAAGCACTGGCCAGGATCACTATCCCTTCCCTCTTCGCTCACTTAGCAAAGGCAGAGTTGTCCAGGCCTTTGCCACAGGCTATGCTCCTCAGATGCAAATGCCAAGTGCTCTGTAATGTACAGAAGCCAGTCAGGGAAGAGAAGCCCGAGATCCAGGGTGATACTAGGACTCGGAACTGGGGTGGCAGAAGACTTGGGTTTGCAGAGGGAGGGAATGAAAAAAATCATGTTAACTTAGAGAAAACCAAAGGAAGGGGTTTCAACTCTAAGGTGGGTGGGTGATCCCTGGCTGCTAACAGGTTTCCTTACCCACAGCCACTCGTTTATTTATAATCAAGTACAGCTAATCCTACACTTATGCAACTGTTCCATCCCAAAAGGTCTTTCTCAACTTGAACTTTACATGAGGGGAAAAAAGAACAACACTCTACTGTGTATTCTTTCTAATGTGACTTTGGATTTAAAGGTACAGAACTTTTTATGAATGCAAACCTGTTAAGTCTACAGATAAATTCAAGATGTTTCTTATGGGTCAGAATTGGCTCAGAGGGAAAAGAATGTGTCAGCCTAGTGACTCGAGTTCAATTCCTCAAACCCACATGATGGAAGAAGAGAACAGACGTGGAAAGCTGAATTAGCATGGAATTGGAGGGAGGGTCCAGTCATGTTCAGAATTCAGTGTGCTCACATTGGTTTCTTTGTCTACCTCACCTCCATCCCTGTGCCTGTGAGTGTGTGTGTTTTCTTGTGGTTTTCCATGCATTTGTGTCCATCTTATGTGGAAACCAGAGGGCAGACTTGGCTGTTATTTCTTAGGTACTATGTACATCTTTTTTTCTCAGTATTAATTGATTAGGATCTCAAGCCTGGGTGGCTCTGTAAGTCAGAAGATACCTTCCCAGTTCTGAGACTTTAATAGGTGCTGTGCTGGGAATTTGTCACTCTCTGTCCAGATCATTGCCTGTGTTTGAGCTGTGCCCTAGAGGCTAGTGGGCAAAGATTGTGTCAGATGGTTCCTTATTTTATCCACCTGTTTGACCCAAAGAGGGCCTTAATAGAACACAGGTGCTAGGAATGTGATATTTGGTCTCTGAAAGTCGTTGTGACTCTTCACCTACATTCTATCTCCTATAGGAAGAAATGTCCCAGGAGATTGCACTCAGTCTGAGTAAGAAGGTCCTCTGTGCTTTAAGCCTGTAGGTGGAATTCAGTAGTCTCCTTTCCTTCACCTTTGCTGCTTTACCTAGAGTCTATCTGTATTTTTTTCAAATATTCTGGTTGACCTGTGGCTGCCAGAAACTCACATTCACCCTAGAGAGTAATCTATGTGTCCCTTCCCATTTGCTCAAGACAAGTGCAGTCTTAACTGGATGAGATCCAAAATCCACAGATGAGTCGTATGTACTCTATATCCAGATCTAGTGCTGGTTGTGGTCTGGATCACTGTCTTCTCTGTTCAGGGTCCTCACCATCCTGCTTCTTTTTTTAAATTTTTTTATTATTTATTATTTATTCAATTGTGAGTGTGTGTGTGTGTAGAACCATGGACGAATTCGGGAACCACCATGGACTCCTCCACCTCCTCCTTGTTTACTCTGCCCCGGGATTCACAGGCTCCGCCCTACCAGGACCAGAAGCGCAGGCCGCCCCCGCTTCCACCGGGCATCTATACGTGGGGTCTAGGATCCGAACTCAGGACCTTCTGCCTGCAAGGCAGAGGCTTAATCCCTGAGGCACCTCTCCAGCAACACCATCCTGCTTCTTATCACCCCAAATACCAAGTTTCTCCTTGTAACCCTGGGCCCTTGCACTTGCTCTTAGTGTCCCCAGAAAGTTTTCCCAGCCTCCTCTTCTGCGTTCTTGGTACAGCATCCTGCTCATGACAACCCTGATGGTCTTCCAACCAGATTCTAGCATATTCAAGCCTCTTCCCATTCCTGGAACTCCATACTGAGTTGTCTCAGACTTGGCCAACCTATGGGGTGCTGCCCCAACCTGCACAGCAACATGGAGCTCCTTCCTGTCCTCCCTCCTCTTCTTTCCTAGTTTGTGTGTATGTGCATATGTGTGCACTTTTGCCTGTGCTCATGCATGTGTATGTGGGTACACATGAATGTGTGCACAGAGGTTAGAAAACAAACTCAGGTGCTGTTTCTCAGGAACTGGCCATCTTGTCTTTGAGACAGGGTCTCTCACTGACAGGAGCTCTTTAGCAGGCTAAACGCCAAGTAGCTCCAGAAAACTACTTGTCTTGCCTTTATAGCACTGAGATTAGTGGGTGCCACCAGGCCTGGCTTTCTGTCCTTGATTTCTAGAGAATGAACTCAGGTTCTTATGATTATACTGACTGAGTCATCTCCTGAGCTCCTTCCTGCCAACTTTATCCTTCTTCAAGTTTATGTCCCTCTGAGCAACCGCATCCTTTAGTGTGTCCCAGAGTACCAGCAGGTAAGCCAGCCAGAACAGAGACCTGTCTCACTCACTGATGGAAGTTTACGACCTGGTCATAAGTTGAATCCCTCAAAGAGGCTACGTGACTAAATGAATGAAGTCTCCATGTTGCTCATAAATGCCACCTACTGTAATGACAGAAACCAAGAGTCAAAAACAGAATTAAAAAAAAACAAAACTACTACTGATATGACAATGAGATTTCATTTCTCTTTTTGCTATTTAGGGTGGCAGGTATGGAAAAGGGAGGGTAGGTTCATGTGCAGTGTAATGCAGAGCCATAGCTAGACAGAGCTGGCTAGAAACCCCAACAGTGCCAAGGGCTTCCACTGGCCACCATGTTGCAGGGCTTGGTTGTCATACCTGGGCTACTGTGGGGCAGACTGCTAAGGACGGAGGACCTGCTCCCTGCTTAGTGCTCTTTCCGTTCTCCTCAAGAGCCTCAGAAGTGGCCTCACATCCTTTCCTCTTCTCAGAGCCATGTGGGAGGTTTGCATGAGTCATGATTTGTAGGCTGAGTGGGGAGAAGTGGAAGGGGGGGCAGCTTCCTGCGGATCTGCACCTTCCTGGGCTCAGCTGTGCCTGTGTTGTCAGTGGACCAATGGGGAATCACCTGTAGCTTTCCAATTAGTTCTCCAGGATGGTTACTACTGCATTGGTTCCTTCCACTAATCATCCAGGGTAAATTACACCAAAAAAGTCTAAAACACCTCGGTTCCAGCAGTGATAAGCGTTTTCTTATCTTGAAAGAACTCCTGGTTACTTGGGCCCTTATTCCCTCTGTCTGGTGATAGTACCATGACGCTGGTGGTTCCGTTGGGCTCAGGAGTGGACCTTAACTGAGGTGCCAACACTGGTCTTGGAGAAAGAGCATGGCAAGCTACGGTTCATGAGAGAGTCCATGAGCTGGGGGGAGGGAAGAGGGGTTCATGGAGATAACTGGTAACCTGGGATATGTGAAGAAAGGAGTTCAAGGATTGGGTTTCATGCAGAGAGGGTTGCCAGCTGGGATTCTGGAGCATCAAAATAGTGCTCGGTAAGAGTGAGGAAGAGACCTTGGGCTACAGTGGCCGTTTCCCCGGTGTGTTGGTTTGTGAACGATCTTTTTTCCGGGTGCGCGCGTGCATGCGTGCATGCGTGTGACCATGGGGGACATCGAGAATCATCCTAGATTTCTCTAACTCTTTATTGATTTACTCTGGGGTTTCTAGCTCTTTCTTCCACAGCTAGAATTTCAGGCTGCAGCCATATCTGCCTGGCATTTTTACCTGGGATCTGGGATCCAAACTCAGTTCCTTTTGCCTGTGAGGCCAAGGCTTTAATCACCGAGTCATCTCCCCTGCCGCTGAATAATCTTAATAGGTCGGCAGAGGTGCCTAGTGCTCCTGTTTCAGAGACATTTGCCCCTTATCACACAACTGGATAGGATTGTTGAAGATGATCAGGTGGGGCAACAAACAGGATTTTGAGGGTAAGATAACTATGTGGAGAAAAGGGTGTCGTATGAAACGTGGTCGTCCAGATGAGGCAATTTTGTGTTTCATCCCTGTGTTCTGAAGGTATCTTTCTGATTTCTGAAAAAAAAATTGGTGGCTCATGTGTACTTTTAAAGAAATGAAGTCTGGATCTGGGGAAATTAATCAGTAAAGTGTTTGCTCTGCAAGCCCAAGAACCCGAATTTGATCTCTTGAACCCAGGAAAAGTATGTGTATGTAGCAAAGGCTGTTCAGAACCACTAGACTGCAGGCCAGTATGGGAAACAGCTCTGTCTGCAACAGCCTGAGAGAATTTATGACTGAACAAATGAATAAACAAACTGTGGTATGTGCCTGTGTGTCAGTTGTGGGTCCGATCTTATGATAATTTGGCATGTAGGATCTTGCTGACTGTGCAGAGACTAGACCCAGCCCCTTCTTAGGCAAGGGCCCCTGAGAACTTAGCAATCTGTGTCACACTCTGGCTCCCTCCTTCAAGGGACTGCCCAATCCAGACCGCTATCCATCTGCTGTCCTCACTGCAAGGCCAGGTAGCAGATGACAGGGTGGCAGCTGCTCCGGAGCTGCTGAAATGTTGTAAATCAGCTACCCTGAGTCCTGCTGTACTGCTTCTTCTCAGAGAAGTCATGGCGAAGGCTCTTGCTCATGTGCGCCTCACTCCCTCTGCCTCTTGACCAACCCTGGGCTTCCCATGCAATTCTATATGGCGTGGCCCACTTTCTGTTTCTGGGGACCTGCAAATATTAGTTTCTTTCATGATAGTCATGCTCTCATCTGCATGCCTTGCCATCCCTAAATGAAGACTTCTGGACATTAAAAAAATGCTGGAACAATGTTTTGATATACACTCAACAGGGATGAAACTTGAGGACATTCTGCTAAGTGAAACAGGCCAGGCACTGGAAAGATGTGGCAGCCAGGAAAACAGCAGGATATTACTAGTTGGGAGGAAAGAACCAGCTGCTGATGCTCGCAGCAAGGAAATTATGCGAACAAAACCCGTTTCAAAGACTGTGGTTCTGTGTTTGTGCAGATGCTCCTTAAATTACACTGAGGTTATGCCCTGATAAAACTGTCGTGTGTGAGAAATGCAATGAGTGTTAAGTCGCCTGCTACTCATTGTAGCTAAATCTTATTCACCGGTACATGCTTGGAATACTTACATTAGCCTGTCAGTGGGCAAAACCATGACCACAAAGCCTATTCACAAAAAAGTATCAGGTATCTCATGTGATTGGAGTGAAGTGCACTGTGATGATTGCATTGCTGACTGAAAGCTACAATTGCTACCACTGCCTAGCATCACCTATGAGGGTCGTACTGTGTATTGCAAGAGAGAAGAGTTCCAAATTTAAAGCACAAATTGTGATTTCTATAGATCATTGCTATTTAAATTGGAAAATTGTTAAGTCAAGCCATCAAGGTGAGTCAGGAACCATCTGGAGACATTCTTGGAGTTAGTGAGAGGGATGGTGGGGGAGATGTGATGGCTGAGCAAACATGTGAGTGTAAGGTGTAGTGAAGAGGAGATGTTTTGGGATGACACTTTTGTGAGCCTTAACTGTGGTGGTAGTGGTTACACCAGCCTACGTGTTTTAAACTCGTAGAATTGTGCGCAACAATGACTCATTTTATTGTATAGTAATGGAAGAATAAAGCAGTATGAAACAACTATACTACTTTGACTGAAATATCTTTAAAAACATCCTTTTAGGAAAGTATAAAGAGGTTACTTGCACATGGTTCCGCTTCCATGATATCCAAGAGTTACTACACTTGTCAATAGCAGTTAGTGCTTAGCAGGGATGGAATTTCATTTTGAGAAGGCAGGAAAATCCTGGAGATGGACAGCGCAAGGGTGAACATGCTTAGAGCTACTGAACTGTGAATCTAAATGTGGTTAGTGTGGTGGGTTGCTGGGGAGATGCTGCAGCTGGCAAAGTGCTTGCTTGCTGCACAAGCACGAGAACTTGAGATTGGATCCTGAGTATCTACATAAAAGGCATACATGTGCAACCCTAGTGTTGGAAAGGTGGAGATAGACTGATCTGACCTCTGGAGCTCACTGACAGGTCCATTCATATTCAGTGAGAGACCCTGTGTCAAAATAAATATACAACGCAGAAGGGCTGTGGAGATGGCGCAGTGGGGGAAACTGTTGCCCAGGGGCCTGAGTGTGAACCCCTAGAACCTATGTAAAAGTTAGGTGCAATGGCATGTGTCTCAGTGTTCATACAGGGAGACGTAAGAAGCAATATGAATGGAAAGGGATTCTGGGAAGGTTGCTGCCAGCTATCCTGGCATTCACCACGGAACACAGTCTCCTGCCTCAGACAAGGTGGGAAGTGAGGACTGATGACTGAACTTGTCCTCTGACCTCCACACACTAGACATGGCATGTGTACATATCACACACCTACATACCACCCCTACCCCACATACATGTTGAGGAGTAGTTGAGGAAACCACATAATTCCTGTGTTGGATTCTGGCTTCTACACGTACACACACACACACTCATACATGAACACCCACAGGAACATACCTTCATGAATGTACAACACACACACACACACACACACACACACACACACACACTCAGAAATGAACAATGGTTAGATTGCATATATAACCTGTATTTTATTACAGTAAAAAGAATCATCTAGATTTCTGGCCCAGGTGTCTATAAGCCATTGTGTGGGAGCTTCTGAGGGAAGGGCCTGGTCACCTTTATATGGCCCACACCCAACAGGTGCCTGACCTGGAGCATCCTACCTGGGACACCCTATTCTTGGTCAGGTGTGAGTACAGGTGTCACACACCCTGCCCTGCCTGGTCCTCACCTGCCGCTGGCTGCAGGAACCCGGGCTGGCCAGTGCTGGCGCAGGGGCTGCTGAGTACATGTCCTCCTTGTTCACCACACAAAGGCTCTGTGCAAAGTTCCCTGCAAGGACACTGCTTCATGGATTGTTTCTGCAACCTGAGGAACAGTTCTGAGCTGGCTTCTTGCCAGGGAATCCAGGGCCTGCTTGTTTGGACTGGTGAGTTGGTCTGCATCCCAGCATCCTACTTTCTGAGTCTTATTTGCACCAGCCTAGAGGTGGCTCAGTTGGAGAACTGGTCTGCACCAGAGTTTTCTGCTTTCCTGTATCCTCGTCTCACCTGCCTAGCCTATGGGGGTGCTCACAGAGAGTGCCCAGGCAGAGACAGCTCAGGCAGTGGGAACCAGGCTTGCTTTTTGGTGCAGACCAAGAGAAACTCCTTGTGTTTGTATAATTAGAATCCAGACAGGATCAATGAAAGTACAATTCAACCTCCTGGTGTCTGTGACTTGGCGTTCCTCCGCCCAGTTACCAGGCAGCACAGCTGGGGAGCCGTGGACATATATTGAATTCTTTTCAGGACTTACTGAGGAATCTTCTTTCCCTCCCCGGGCTTTTGGTTTCTTTTGAAAATCCCAGTCTCGTTTCAACTCCTTTCTCTAGTCTCTGATAAAAAGGTGTATGGAGAATCACTTCTAAGAGTTTCACCCAGAGCTATACTTGTTTGCAGAGGCAGGACATCAAAGCAGCAAGCTCAGGTGTGTGGCCTGAGACCTGCTGCTGCGGGCTGTGCAGGTGGAGGGAGCATGTGTAGTCCCCAGTAAAGGCTCTATCACATCCTCTCTCCGGGACACCCCAGCTTCCTTCGACTGTAGCCTTTGCTCTAGGCCGTGGTCACTGCCTGCCAATGCCTGGCCTCCTTGCAGACCATACAAGCCCCAGCAAACCCTGTAGACAGCTCTATACCTGTAGACAACATCTTAATTGCCCTGTAAGAGCAGTTTGGCTGCAGAGCACCTTCTGTGGGTAAGCATGGTTTGAACTTCAAAGAGTTTCATAATGTTTACAACAGTACCAGAAGCGACAGGGTAATTTTACTGTCCTTGGAGAGGAGGCTTGGCGGGACTCCTACATCTGCTCTGGTCTACGAGCCCCAGGGGCACCCTGGTCTGTGGGACTCGCCCTGTCCAGACCTCACTCACACCGGGAAGGCAGCCAGCTCTGCTTCAATGGCGCCTGACTTTAGTTCTATCACAGGGCTGGGCTGGGCGTGGGCTGGAGGCCCAGCTGAGCTCAATGATTCCCCACAAGGTTTTGGAGGAGTGAGCCAGCCTGCCTGTGTTGTAGGACCTCTCAGAACCCAAGGGCTGCTGTGTGTGTGTGCGCGCATGCGCTTGCGTGCGCACGCACATACATGCATGCATGTGAGTGTCTGCTAAGATTTCCAGGACAAAGAACTGCACCAAGGACATAAGGTTAGGCAGAGAAAGAGTTTATTAAGAAAGAGAAAGATACTTCCAAGAATGAGAGTGGCTAGCAAACAGGAGCAAGGCATCTGCTCATACAAGCTGGGCTGAGTCTCTTGACCCTGTTTAGATTATTTGCATATAACCATCTCTCTGAATTTGTTTAACTTGGGTGTTTTTTTTTTTTTTTTTCACATGCTCTGTTATTTGTAGCCAAAGTGGGAGAAGGTTTTCAGTCTTTTTGGTCCAATGGCTTCTTTTGGATGTTAATCTAGATATCTCTCCACACCACTACCTTCTGGCTACACTTGATCCCTAAGGAGAACCTTGGTGAATCATGAGCTCATTCAAGAAAGACAGCATGTTTCTACATTTTATATTTTCACCTTCTGAAGCATTAGTTTGGGATGCTAGAAGATAGAACTTGCTCATAAGCCAGGAGGCGTTTATAGTAAAGGACCCTGCTGGGCCTTGAGGAAGCACTGTGGGACACTCTGGCTCAGTCTCTTGCCAAAGCAAGGAGTCTGGCATTAAGATGGACAGACTACTGAGTCTCTTTGGAACGACACATGCCTGAGCTATATGGGACAGGGACAGGGAGCACTGAGTGCCCTCTGCCCCCTGGATTATCTAGACTGGATAGAAAGGGCTTCTGGTTTGGGTGTGAGGAACTGAAGAAAGGCCTGGGTGGAGTGCCTGTAGTCACAGAGCAGCTGCTGCAGAGCTGGTCTGGACCTCCCTCAACTATGCCAGAAATGTCAGCCAGCTTTTTGCGGTAGGACGGCTGAAACAGCCGTTTTTAGCTGCAGTGTGGCCCAGCCTTGCCTCAGCCAACTCAGTAGGGTAGGTGGCTCTGGGCCAAGGTTCTGGAATGTGCCCAGTCCACACTGCTTTATAATGATGGCCCAGCACATAGTAGCAAGACTATAGTAGACAAGAAGGGGGCGTGTACCTAGAGCACTGGTTCTGCCTTCCTATGCAGTCAGCCCAGCTATTCAGTGGTCACAGCTGTGAGGACTACAAACCCCAATGAATGCCTGCCTTGCAGGCCTGTCCCTTGCCTACCAGAACTCCTGCAGCCAGTTGGCAGGGTCAGGTTTCATAGTACATCATGGGCGTGCTTATGGACCTGATGGTCACCTTGCTGACTTGCAGCCAGATTCCTTAGTTTCATTTAGACTTCTACAGGACTGATTCAGGGTCTATAGTGATAAGCAGGACTTAAGGTTTATAGTAAAGGAGTTAGATCCCAGCCCTTCCCTGAGGTCCCTCCAGGTGTCACATTGCATGCTACCCCAGGTCCCAACAAAGAGCTAACACATACACAGTTGAGTCATAGCAGGGTGGGTTACTGCTGCTAGAGGGGACAGAAGAAAGACTAAATGCTCACTCAGGACCTCTGTGGGGCTTCCTTTTCCTGCTTCGCTTTCATCACAATTACTTTTCCTCTAAGACACCTTTGTAATTCCCCTCCTTGCATCCCTGCACCCAGCTGAGGACAGGTTCATGCTAGAACAGCTGCTGCCGGGGTCCTGCATACACACTTACCCACTATGGATCTTACCCATTTGGTGTAGGTCTGGGGAAGGTGGTAGTATGAAGGCCTCTGTTTGAAGGCCTATGAACTAGTGAACCAAGTCCAAGGGCAGGAGGGAGTAGGTGTTGCAGCCTATAAAGGAGTAAAGATTCCTTCTTCTCTCTCTCCCTCTTCCCTTTTACCTGGGCCTCAGAAGCTTGAACGATGTGCATCTGCATGAGGAAGGAGGTGTGTTTCCCTCCATCTGTTGATCCTATTGCTGGTCTGTCTTGCAAGATCCTCCCAAATATGCCCAGAAATAATGCTTCTCCAGAAAGCTTGTTATCTCTAAGATCAGCTAAGTTGACATGACATTAACCTTCCTGCTTTCTCCACTGAGGCCTCAGCAGGCTAAAGCAGCATGTTTACCATTTTGGCAACTAATATTTCTAGAGTGGACTGTGAGGTCCTGACTATCATGATAGACAGGGATGAGAACAAGATCTCATATCAGCTTTCCACGTGAGACATGAGTTCACAGTAGGCCTCATTCTGGTGTGCACATCATTACTGCATATTGTGGCTTCACGTGAAATGTCCTTCATAGAGTTACATTTGAACACTTTTCTACCAGATGATGGTACTGATTTGAGAGGTAGTAGAAACTTTAGGAGGTAGAGCCTTGTTTGAGGAAACAGATCACTGGGTTGTGGGGCCTTGAGGTTATTGTCCAGACTCACTTCTGTCTAGTTTCTGCTTCCTAATTCATGGAGATATGAGCAAGCATCTGCCCCAGGCTCCCGGAGTCATGGAGGTGTCCATCACTGTACTTTCCCACCATGATATACATATCCCTTCAAACCATAAGCCAAAATAAATGCATCCGCTGTCAAGTTACCTTCATCCAGGGTGTAGCCACAGCAACAAGAAAAGTTAATAATATCCCAGGCCCCGGAGGAGGACATATTTTCGTATCAAGAGATCTATGTTCTAACCATTTTAGTTCATCTCACAAAATGCATTTCAAAAGTAGTGGTCTGTGATGGGCTGGTTGGAACTCCAAAAAACACTCTGCCTTTTACCAAGGGGTTGAGAACTGGCTAAGGGCAGGAGTCCTCACTGGGACACTCTGTTTTTGGTGTTTTGAGTACTTCTCAGGTCTCTGCCATATCCCTTCCTGAATGCTCTGTTCTGGGCAAGGCTAAGTCCTAAAGAGATGTGACCTATAAGATGGTCTCTGTCATCTATGGTGGGAGGATGTTTGGCTTTGTCACAGTCTACTGAACTGTCCTGAAATTAACAGGGCATGGTGGCCCTGGCTGTTTCCAGGTTAGCCTCTGGGGAATTGTTTCTTGCTTTCTGGGTGTTCACTGGGTACCAAGGCAGCTTCTTGTCCCTGCTGGCTAGGTCAAGATTCAAAAGCTGTCCTGACCCCATTCAACAGCCTAGAGGGGTGCAAGAAGGGTCTAGAAAGTTAACTTTGGGGAAAGGAATAGTAGGAAGGAAGAGAAGGAAAACAAACATTATGGGCTTTTTGTGGGAGGGTCAGAGTTGTCTGTTTCCCATTAGACAGTGAAAGACAGACAGAAAAATGATGAGTCAAAGCAAACAGTTCTTATGGCCCCTTTGAGAAAATGAAGAATAACGTGCCCTGTGTCCCAGTGATGTGTTTGGATACATGTGTACACATGGTCAGCTGTGTATAAGACCAGCTACATGTGCACTTGCACATATACATATGTGTGTCTACATGCACACATATACACATGTGCACAGGATTCTTGTATTTCTTAGGGGGGGCTGTTAATACTCAGAAGGATCTCTTTAGTCTAGAATTCAGAGCTACTTTTTGAAAAGAAGGAGGGGAGCAAAGGATAGCTGGAAAAAGGGGGAAGGAAATTAAAGAAAGTAAATTACTTTTAAAGACTACCTGGTCAAAATGACAACCACTTATAGCTGTTTAAACTTTGCAAACCTGACCAGTTAGATGAGAAGGTACCCAACTTCTGGAAGGGAGCTGACCTATAATCTAGGAGTGGGGGGTGCATATGTTAGTGCTCTTTCTCTCAGGCTTACTCTGTCCTCCAGTTGATCAGAGAATGAGTGGAACTTTTGGCTCTAGGAAGCACAGAAAGGTACATCCACATTTCAAATGTCAAGTATGACTCTTCTCCTTATGACAAGACCTGCAAGAAACCCTGAATTCTGGGTTATCAGTGCCTTTGTGGGAGACTATGGAACCTGAAAGACAGACCCTCGTGGTTCTCTGTCTGTAAAGTGGGTCCAGGGCTTGTCATAGGTGTTTGAGCTGGTTGATCTGGCACGATGAGGTCAAGTTTGGTTTTCTGACAGATTCAGAGCCAAGGGTGCCGCAGAGTCTATGAATGCTGAGCAGGCAGTGGGTCTTATTCTGTGCAGGTGTGTGGGCATGTGGCAGTCTTATGCAGCTGTCCAGATACGTACATGCACACATATCCAAATGCATTTTCCTAGGATGGAGCCCACAGTGTCCTTCACTTTCTCAGAGGGGTTATGACTTTGAAGAAGTTTTTACCCACATTCAGGAACTCATTAATTATCCTTCTGTTGTGTCTCCTGGCAAACAGGCAGCCCTCCTGAACGAAGTCCACAATATTCTTCTCCCTTCCCCATTCTGGTTCAGGTCAGTAAGTGATGGGCCAAGGTACCAAATTGCTAGCCCAAGGGACCATCTAGAAAGTTCTAGAGAAGGACCAGGGTTCTTTATCTCCAGGTCACAAAGAAGATTAGCAAGGATTATAAAAAGCTCCTTCAAATGGGAAATCATTGAAAACCCCTGTTTATGGAGTTTTCCTTGGAAGTGTTGGGAAGGAGTAACTGGTTTACTGTGTGTGTGTGTGGTGGGGGGGACTTCAGGGTCTGAAGAGATCACCGGAGAGAAGCTCATGTTCAAAGTCAACATGAAGCCTTTGTGTGGCATGTGTTAGCCATGTGTTGTAGTGACATGCACACACACACACACACACACACACACACACACACACACACACACTACCATGGATATACATGTAATGGTATGCATTGAGCAGCCCCATCTCACATATAAAGGGGAAAAACACTGGATAAGGTCACTTTTCTTGAGGCTACACAAGATTCCAATCCATGTGGTCAGGCTTCAAAGCCCACATCCCACTAGACCATGACTTTGGTGGCCTATTTGGTAACTCTTGTGCTGAAGGCAAGGCTTGACTGTGTGGGGGCTAGACAAGGTGGTACCATCCATGTGGGTGGTTTCAGAGCTCATGGAATGGTGAACCATAGCCAGCTCTGTCCTGAACCAGTCTTGGAAGGAACCTGTGTAGCACTTGTCCTTTAGCTGTCAGTTTGGTGAAGTTGCTGAAATCCTGTTTCTAGGCAGCTGAGCTGAAGGCAATCCCTAGAAGCAGCACAGGCACCAGATGTTGATGGAGTGGGCAAGGTATGGCCTCCACAGCAGGATTCCATGACTGAATTCAGCTGCTGCCCCTGGTGACTGGGCTGCCCATCTCCAAGGACTGCAGGTTCTTTGGGTGTTTGGAGCTGGAGACAGTAGGTCTGTAAAAGCCCTGGAAAGGTTTTGAGTTGGAGGGCTGTACTGGTGATGGAGACCCAGGGGTCAGCTTCTGAACCTCAGAGACTAGTGACCATGCTGTGGTTTGCTGGCCTCTAGGTTCCCCATTTTACCTTGCAAGGAGAACCTCCTTAGCTCCTTGGGTACAATACATTTCCATCGCAGCTTAGCATAGTGCTCAGCAACCACCTGAAGGACTTTTCATAGTTGCTGCCTGGTGCAAGACCAAATTTCCATTGAAAATCATGACGTTGTTCACCACCAGGGCTCAAAACGTGGCTGCTGGATTTTTAGGGTTCTCTGGAAGGATTTACACTGTGAACATCTCAAAACACCAATTCTGCCTAATTATCCTCATGTATACTACCCAGGCTCAAGGTTGAGGGCAAAGATATTCCCCCAGTGGGTGAAGTGTCTGTTACATTGTGAGACTACATGTGGACAAGATAGGTCACCTAGCTTTGAAAGTAAGCGGGTCCCAGTGTGTGGAGGGAGTTCCCTTAAGGGGACATCATTGAACTCTCAGTCTTGCTGTTGCTTCTGAAGCTGTGTCAGGCTGTAAGGCTCCAGGAGCAGGGTCCCATTCCAGAGTGCAGCTCCTGGAATCTGGCCTCAGGATCTGACAAATAAGCAAGAAGTTCAGTTAGCAGAAGTCAACATTATAGACATGGTGTGATGCTAAGAAACTGTAGTCCCAGAAGCTCTAGACTTGTGGACTAAAAAGCTATTTTTCTTTCAGCCAGGGCTTAAATTAATTTTTAACCACTGAATTTTAAAAAATTTCCAGATTTCATATAGAAATCAAAACCAAGATTTATTTTTATTTGAAAAACAGCAAATATTTGACAAAAGATTAAAAATGATTCTTTTTTTTGTGTAGTATGTGTGTATTTGCATGTACACGTGCGCCATGGGGGTGTATGTGTGGAAGCCAGGCGTTGATATCTGGTGTCTTCTGTACTCTCTACCTTGTTTACAGAGACAGAGTCTCTGATTGGCTAGACCGCGTTAGCCAGTGACCTTTGGGGATCTTCACACACTAGGTGTTCCTGCACATTGGACTCTTCTGCACTGGGAACCATGCTCACTGGGGTTCCTATACACTGAGGTCCTTGTATCCCAGGATTTCCTTACATTAGGACCGCCATAGACCAGAGTGCCCCCATACCAGGTCCCCATATACACTAAGTGCTCTGCACAATGAAGTCACTACATACCTGGATCCCCTCACAGCTTCAAACCCTTGAAAGGTGGTCACGTCTTGACTTCTGACCCCATAGTCTGCTGTCCTGTATCCTTGAGTATGGAAGTGTACAAACACTGTAGCTATTGGCTGCGACTTTTTGGTGCAAAATCATGTTTGAGAAGCTCACATGCTGTGTCCTTTTAATTCTCCACATGTCCTTTGAATGGTGTCTCTATTTGCTTATTAGTAGAAGCTGTGAGCCTTATCATTAGTGATTTTTTTTTATGCAAAAGGCATAGCCGAAGGACTTCCTTCATGGACAGCGGGAAAGGAATGGGAGGAAGTAACTCAGGAAATTATGAAACTCAATCAATCACAGGTCTGGACATTCTCAAAGTTGGCCAGATTCCTGTCCATTATGGCTGTCTGGATTTTCTTTATCCAGTGACACTGTTACCAGTAGCAGCCACATTTGTTGGTGGTCACTCTGAGCAGCTTTGTGCAATGCCCCTTGTGTATGAGATTACCTTGTGCTTCATGTCTGTTGGAAAAGGTCTTATTCTTTGTTGCAAACTCAGGATTCCTCAGGACAGTCTGTGCATGCAGATGCTCTGGGGTAATCGACATCTCTGTGTTCCGGAAGAGCTTTCTACAGTGCAAACACACAGATTAGTTGGAACCTCCTGCAGAAGCAACTGGCTTACCTCTCTCCTGGTGGGCTGTGTGTGTGTGTGTGTGTGTGTGTGTGTGTGTGTGAGAGAGAGAGAGAGAGAGAGAGAGAGAGAGAGAGAGAGAGAGAAAGAGAGAGCGAGAGAGAAGAGAGAAAGAGAGAAAGAGAGAAAGAGAAAAAGAGAGAAAGAGAGAAAGAGAGAAAGAAAGAGAAAGAAAGAGAGCGAGAGAGATTCTTCTACTAGACTGGAGGTAGAGGTGAAGTGAGGACAGTAGATACTGCTGGTTGGTGGAGTCCTGCCAATGGCAACGATTTCAGTTCCACACCTTTCCTGAGCTGGGTTCTG
This sequence comes from Typhlomys cinereus, assembly GCA_023101885.1. Lineage (NCBI taxonomy): Eukaryota > Metazoa > Chordata > Mammalia > Rodentia > Platacanthomyidae > Typhlomys > Typhlomys cinereus. Next base: position 81,908 of record JALPQD010000192.1, read on the forward strand.
TGAGGACAGAGCCTCAGGGCCTGTCCCAGGCAGCTAGACAGGTGATTCTGAGCCTTCTCTGCAGTATATATCCCCTCTTGTTCTGCAGAGTGGAACCATCCCAGAATGAGACATGTTATTTCAAAGCCAGAACCAGAGATATCTTTCACAAGTCTTACTCCATCCTGAGAAGTCCCTGCTTCTCGGCCCCAGGACCCATGACGTTGGTGTTCTGGCACTGTGCTAGCTCACTTGGAAACCAAATCAGATGTAAGAATTGGGGCTGAGATCTGAAAGTCTTCAGGAATGTTATTTGTCCAGGTGGATTGACACCTGTGGCATGGAACCGTTCAGTTCCAAACCTCCCATCAGGGAATCTGCACATTTTTTATTCTCCATGATATCTCAATGAAGAGAAAGGGGGAAGAGCATCCAGTGGGAAATATTGAGGTCAGGTCTCAGTGTGATACACGTTTGATACACGTTTCTTCTATCCACATTCCGCTCCACTGAATGTGTGCATGGCTGCATTTAACTGCTGAGGATGCTGGGAAATGTTCGGTTGCAGCATGCTAAGGGTTTACAGGGCAAATGTTATTGCGTGGGAAAGAGCGAGGCAATTCGATTAAGTATTGCAGCAACAAAGGCACATAATGCAGTGAGGATTCTACACTAACCTACTCTTCTTGTACATCACTCACACGGTGGCAGGTATTTTCCATCTGCCTGCCTTATGCTTCCAGACTGGAGTCAAGGTACTTTTTTCCAATATAAAATAAGTCTCATAAGTGTAAATCCTTCACATGTTTGGCTATCCACGTCCAATGTTGCCTCCAGATTGGTGTGCTTCTTCTCCCCACACACTTCATCTATGCTTGCCTCAGGGGAACTTCCCAGGGAGCAAACAGCAGAGATGTTGCATTTCCAGTTTTACCATCAACATTCAGCCTTCTCCATAGCCCAGAATGAGGGGTGAAACATGCATACCAGCTGAACTGTGGGATAGAAACCACAGCACCCATCAGACACAGCAGTGCCAATGTATTGGTAAGCTCCCAAGGACCCAAATCACTAAGAAAGATCTTCAGATATCCTAATCAGAGAGCAAAATCAGGCAGGGAAGAGCTAGGGGCCCTCAGAGTTCTAGAAGTGAGGGCATAGCGGCCTCTTCCCAGCTAGCATCTGCAGACAGGGGAATCACGCTTAAAGAAAGCTGTTTTTGGAATATACAAAGTCCTCATTAATCTACCTCTAGGATGATATAAAATCAATATCACCATGTGATTACCCAACCACAGATCACCTGTCAGCCTCAGGGTCTTATGGTCTTTGCTTCTGTGATAACAGAGAGTAAGAAAGAGACTGCCATCAGCCTGTCTTCTGTACCTACTCTCGAACCCATGCCATCCTCTGTCAGCTCTGCATTCCTTGGCTGCCACCTCCCATTACACCTGCCCAGCTATTTCCAGGCAGCCCCTTGTTTCTCCAGAAACCATGCTAACACGAAACGATTGTGTAAAACCTCACGTGCTGAGATGCGATAAGGCTTGTGATTTACAGAGAAACTCTTCAGCAGTGAAAATATTGGTGGTTATTGTCCTGATGGTACCACCTGGCTAGGGACTGGCTCGTGCAGAAATAAGTACATGAGAGATGGCTCTTCATCTCTTTTCTGGTGGATGATAATCTTTGCAGGCCAGAAACATGAATAATAATGTGGTACCATTGTGTAATCAGGAAGGAATTTTGTCTTGCTTGGCCTGTGTTTTGTTCTCATTACTGAGCCATGCTTGGTCACATCGACACCTAGGGAAATGGGAAAGGATGAACAGGGTGGACAGCAACTGTGGCCATATGAAGCTCCCATGCTTCCTAAGAGCCACACACAAAGAGAGGCTGTGAAGAGATGGTGTAACAAGACAACAATTTGGTGTGTACTTTCTTTAATGAGTGTGTGCACATGTGTATGCATGCGTGTGTGTTGCATGTTCTTGTGTGGGCATATATGTGGAGGTCAGAGGTCAATTCCTGTGAATTACAGGAAAGATATCCACCTCCCTTGAAACAGGGTCTCACTTTGATTTGAAGCTCAACCAATAGGTTAGTTTGACTTACAAGCAAGCCCCAGGGATCACATGTCTTTGCCTATCCAGCAAGAGGATTATGCATGCATGTCACTATGCCTGACTACTTTTTACATGCATGCATGTGTGTATACATGTATGTGTAGGCATGTGTATAAGAGGGCACCTTAGTATGTGTGCCTATGGAAACCCAAGGGCGACACTGGAAATCATCCTGGATTTCTGTACCTCTTTATTGCTTTGCTCTGGGGTTTCCAGGCTCTGCCTTCTAAGGCCAGAATTGCAGACTACTGCCATTTCTTCCCACACCTAGTATTTTAATGTGGGCTCTAGGGATCGGAACTTACGTTCTTTAGTTTGTGAGGCAAAGGCTTTAATTCCTGAGCCGTCGCTTCAGGTCCCTGACATTTTTTATTTTTAAACTTGGATCTGAGTATAGCATTCCTTGTGCTTACAAGGGAAGGACTTCATTGACGGATACCTTCCCTCAGTCCAAGAAGTTGGGTTTTCACTGAAGATAGACAATGGCCCCAAGTGGAATGGCCCAGGGTCTTTCAAAGACCCTTAGCCTGAGCTAAGGACAAATTTGCAAGGCAAATGCGTTCCAGAAAGATCTGCAGAGCAGAAAGCAACCCAAAGGGACCTCTGAACTAAGAAATAGCCAGTGAGAATGTCAAACTTGAAAGAGATGGCTGTTCCTAAGATTGCCTGCAAATCTGTTTCTTCCAAGGAGAGCATCTCCCTTGTAACTGTCAGCATTACAGCATTTCAGTCACTGAAAAAAAATGTGTTTGTATTATTCTCTCTCCTCATTCTCCCTGCTTATTTTGTTTCTGTTATTAGCCATGTTGGACAATTTAACAAGCTTCAATAAATATGGTCTGGTTGCTTCAGTCAAACCTATAAGAATGCCAAGAGCTAAGCAGATGACTCAGTCTGTAAAGCACTTGCAACACAAGCAGGAGGACTTGAGTTTGAATTCCAGGAATACATGTAAAGCTCGGCATAGTAGCATATGTCTACAATCCTGGTGTTCCTATGGTCAGATATGAGGTAGAGAGAGAAAGTCTGAAGCTCTCAGGTCAGTTAGCATAGTATATGCAGTGATGAACAACAAGGAGCCTCTGGGTTTCCTTTGGGAAATGTCCTATTTTGCCTCCTTCCTTCTCATCTGTAAATGAACAGCAATTGGGCATCTTTCTCTTGGGAGAACACCTCAGGTGATTTCTCTGCTTTCTTTGTTAAGATCAAGTCACAGGTGAGATGTGGTTCACCGTGAGGATGGAGAACAAAATGCTGCCAGCTTCAACCCTAAGAGAAGAGAGGAGAGTCAGAGAAGGAACAGAGGGCAAGGGAACAGGAAGGGTCAATGGAAGAAAGACCCAGATAAGGGTAATTAAAATGCATTAAAACAAAGTATTTACCTTAGAAACACCAAAAATAACCACAATAACATGGATCATGATCCAAGTACTAAAACCGTGTGGCCAGGAGTAAAAAATGATGAAACAAATAAAAATTTAAGAGAAGGTTTAGTGCCAAGAGCGTGAAGGAGGACAGATGCCAGAACTCATAGGTGAAGCTGTGACTCCTGAGGAAGGGGCCAAGGTTGTGGAGGGGACACCTCTGTAATCAGGGATTCCATGATCAAGAAATGGGCTGGAGAGATGGCTTACTGGTTAGCGCTTGCTGCACAAGCAAAAGGACTAGAGTTCGGATCCCCAGATTCCACATAGAATGTCAGGTGAGCGTGACAGTCTGCTTGCAATTCCAGTCCCAGAAGTCAAAGACTGGGAATCCCTAGAGCAAGCCTGAATGGTGAGCTCTGTGTCTAATTAGAGATCCAGCCTCAAAAGACTAAGGTGAAAGAATGATCAAGGAGAATTCCTGTTATCAGCCTCAGGTCTCCACATGCACACACATTCACATGAATGTACACCTATACACACACACACTCACCCACATATGAACAAACGTAAACATGTGAGCATGTTATGTATACATAAATGAGAAAATGGGATGAAATGCATGTAGGTGTTCCAAAACACCTATAGAGCCTGGAAATAGAGGCTTATTTAGTTACAACTACTGATTTGAGGCAGAGTTTTTAGAGAATCAGACAGGAAAGGACAGGAGTTAAGTAGAAACGTGACATCGGAATCACACGGTGAGGTGGAGTGATCAGGACAGGTGCCATGTAACCAGGGTGAAGCAGTGGCTCTCCAAAGGGGCAGATTGGGCTGCGGGAGTCAGGCTCCGTCCCACCTTGTGTGAATACCTGCGGACGAGATGCAGTCAGGAAGGTGAGGAGCTGCTGGTCATGGGAGAGTGGGCAGCCTGGGGGCAGGTGTCACGGGAGGGCGACTGTATGTGTGGACATTGTTCATTGATCTGGTTGCATCCAGTAGCCAGTTGAGTTTGTGCTCACTCATATGTGCCTGCTGTGGTCGCTGAATGATTGACAAATATCCTTGGTAAGGAAATAATTGCTGTCCTAGCAATAGCAGCACCCAGTGGTTTTGTATCCTGCCATTCCTGTCAGTGTTCTGGGACACGCCCCTGACTCTAGCTGTTGGTTGCACCTGCCATTCTCCTCTCCTGCTGCCCATCACCCAGCTCTCAACCAGTATAAGCCTCTGCTTATTATCTACAGATGATGACTGCACTGGTCATTTGTCTGCTGACCAAGACCTGTCTTCTCTGTTTCCTTCTCCAGGGCCTGGGGCCCTAGTCTGTATGATTCACCCTCCTCCTTTGTGCTTCCTTCATCCTCCCTCTGTTTGCTTCCAGTTGACCCTCCTGGACTGACCTGGACTCTGGGGCGCCTGTGCACTAATGTACTTCTCGAATGGGTCACTGTCGCTTGGGTCACTTTGCCCCTTCCCTAATGAGTTCCTTGAACTAGTGGTCTCAGCACAGATGTCACTATTGCTGTTATTCTGATGCAAACAGGTTGGGCAGCTCTCCGAGATGGGACTCTGGCCTGCGGACTTTCATGCTCAGTGCCAAGGGGCTTTTCCAGACAAGGTGGAGCAGGGCTGTGGGAGAAGGATGTCTGAGGCTGCTCCTTTGTCACGGAGAGGGCGGCTTTGCCAGAGGGCAAAGGGAGGCACTTATTTTCCAGAGACTTGCTAGGAATTCAGGCCAGGGAGACCCTGGAGCTTTAAGAAGTAGATGCTCATCTCTAGTACTGAGGGAAAGGCTCTAGGCAGCACGCCTGTGCTTACCATGCCCTTGCAGATTACCACCTGTCAGCAAGTGGTCTCTAGTCTGCTTGTCTTTGAGTTCAAGAGAGTTTTATGGTCCATCTGTCTTTAGCATCACGCTGGGTCTTTAAGGGAGGTTGGACATTGACAAGCCTTTGGAATGAATTACTGGGTCCCTCCTGGGTCACTGTGAGCTTAAGAGTTTAGGGTGGAACTCTCTAGAAGAATGCCTTGCTGACAAATTTCAAGAGCTTTCAGGGCTCTCTGGGTGCTAGCAGGGTAGAGAGCACATTCTCTTTATTGCCCAACTCACATGCATATATAGGTGTGTGTGTGTGTGTGTGTGTGTGTGTGTGTGTGTGTAGGTAAGTAGGTAGGCAGAGAGATGCATGCCTATACATCATTGTGGGGTACAATCACTGCCAGAGCATCCTCATATAGGAACTCAAATTGAACCAGGCCAAAAACTGCTCTCTGGTGCATACCCCGGGAAGACAAAAGACCATAGGAGCACAGGTCTGGGATGCAAGGAAAGTCCCATGAAGCACAAAGCTGTTTTCCACCATCCCTAAAACACTGGGAGCTTGGCATGAGGTCTTAATTACTTGTTCCAAATGGACCCTCCCTGATTATCAACTTTCTATTTCCCTTCCTCTGGGGTTGGGGGTGGGGGGAGAAGAACAATTCAACCCATAAATAATGAAGGCAAGGTCGCTTTGACCTAGAAATTTTTCCCACTTGACTGTAAAAGTAAGAATTGGCTCAAAGATTTTAGGGGAAAAAGAGGGAGGCCGAATCCACATGATCTTTGAGTTTCAAGAAGCAGTGGCTTGGGAATCGGCGGCCTCACAGGTAGACATAGAAGACCATCTGAAAAAGGGGCCTATTTGTGGTTGGACTGCTGGGGTTCTGCCTGTTTCCTTTGGACTTGCAAAGGGATGTTTGATTTTGGTCTCTGCATAGAAGAAAGAAAGGAGGCATTCTTTGTGTTTAGTGGGAAACAATGAGTTAGCCTTCAGTTGAATGTTTCCAGAAACACATGGCGTTGCTGCAGGAACTCAAGTGCTCTTGGACTTGAAACTCCAAGTGATTTAGAAGTGAGCTCCATTAAACTATACTCTGTTCACTTAGAGTGTCTGCCTTCCTTAGTCAGACTCCCACAGCACAAAACCGATTTGTGTACCCTGGGTCTGAACACCAGCGCCAACAAATGTGCTACTTGAGAAAGATATGCAATATGCGTTACAAAACGTGAATGACTTCACATCACTAAGTTATAGTACTATGCATAGTGAGATCCCTTCTTAGCTACGGCTGATTCACACTAATACTTCCCTTTGGGTTAAATGTTGAGATTTAGAACACAAACATAACACAAGCATACACACAGTGGACATGAAGATATGTCATAACTATGATGGGCCTATGAGGGTATCTGCTCACACACATGTACCCTGCACTATTGGTTTAGAAGTATAGAATATGATTCAGCCAGAAAACTTTTATGTTTATTTGTATGTGTATTTGTGTGTGTGTTATGTTTGTCATAATATATGTATGTATGTGTGTGTGTGCCTGAATGAATATGTGTGTGTGTGTGTATGTGTATTCATATGGAGGCCAGAGATTGACATTAGGTGATTTTCTGTATCGCTCAGCCTTATTTTGAAGACAGGATATATTAATGAGCCGAAGTTTACTGTTTTGGCTAGTCGGACTAGAAAGTGCACTTCTGGGATCCACCCATTTCTGCCCCACTGCTGGGTTTACAAAGCATGCACTGATAAGCCTGGCTGTTAGGTGGGTGCCAGAGATCCAAATCATGTCCTCACACTTGTGTGGCAAACACTTTACCCACTGAGCTATCTCCCTGGCGACCATATGCACTTTTTAGCTTCAAACATCTGAGTTCCAATTGATGAAAGCCACTTTCCTTAACCACAAATGAATCCTAGAAGTCAGCCCTTCCCAATCCTTTGGGATTTTTCTGGCCCATGTCATTGACTTTGAAGAGCAAACTTAATAAATTTGATACATGAATTTACTGAATCAGAAAGGAGTCAGCAGTTATTTTGAGGAGTCACTTAGACAGCATCATTTCTGGATAATTCGAGGGTAATTTTATTTGGACTGAAAAGAATGAATTTTCATGTTGGCAGATGTATATTTACAAGTGTGAAGCAAAGGAGAGGAGATGCCCAGGGTAGGGAGAATGAGGAAGAAAGACCTGGTTGTCACTGAGGGTGGAAGCAAGGGGTCATCCTCCAGGTACATTGCTCCATGAGCTCTGAGCAGCTGACTGCACTTTGGACTAAATGGAAGCGGGTGTTGCCAGGACCCCAGAAAGAGCCTCGGGAGGTCTGGGGAATTCCAGGATGCCTGCCAACTCTGATTGCAGACTTGCTGGGGACCAGCAAGGGCTACTGATGCTTTGAAGGCACACTGGTGTGATTTGGCGCCAAATTTTCCTGGCTAGTGTGAGCATCAGACATCCCAAGAGGCTGCAATAGAACCACAAGATGCCATTGAAGCTGGTCTCCCACTTGACATGAAGGGACTGGAGCTCAGTCTGATGTACTTTAGAAAAGATAAAGTCTTTCTTTCATGTGGATTGCTCAATGGCTTATTTGGATTTTTTGGGTGTTTATGTGTGTGTGTGTGTGTGTGTGTGTGTGTGTGTGTGTGTGTGTGTGTGCATGTGTGCGTGCGCGGGCGAGTGTGTGACGTGTGCATGTGTGTGTGCGTGGGCGAGTGTGTGACGTGCGCACGTACTTGTCCATGTACCTGCCATGTGTGAAGGGCAGAGGACAACTTTTGGGAATTGTTTCTCTCTTGTTACCATGGGGTTCCTGGGAATAGAGCTCAGGTCCTCAGGTTTGGTAGCAAGCTTCTTTACTCTTGAGCCATTTGTAAGCCTGGCACACATGAGTCCTGGGTTCTGAACTTGGGTCCGTGTGTTTTCAGGGAAAGCACTTTACTGACTGAGTCACCTCCCTGACTCTTATTTGGACTTTTTATCTGATTAAAGTAAAAAGTGAATATATAATATATGCAAACTGTGTCATCAATCTGTAATTCTCTCAGTCTTCTCACTAAGGATGGCATTTCTTAGTATCCCTATTGCTAGCCAGGCTGTATGAGTATCACACCCTCCAGAGAGCAGTACTTCTTTTTCTCTTCCTCTTACTTCCAGCTTTTGCACAGGAAGGTATTTCTGTGGTTTGGTGCTGCAGCAACTTCCCAGAACCATGAGGTGAGAGAGGATGTCCACATTTTAAGCAGAAGGCACAGAACACGAGAATTTGGAATCCTTGATCAGCATGTAACTGTCATCCCAGCCTTCAAGTGGGGGTGAGGTGGGGAGGAGAAGGCACCTCTGAGGCTCTGAAAGCCAAGTGTGGTCCCTATGGAGTAATGAAAGAGAGCATGAGGTCAAGTCACACTCAAGATGGTGCGACTATAGATATAGCAAGTTCTAAACATAAAAAATACAGACATACATACATACTCCTGGTCTGGCTCAGGGAGAGTTTCCCACCACTCAAGCTGTTCAAAGGATAGAATATTGTCCTGGAGGAAGGTTGGGTGCTATGGTAACTAATCTTTAGTATTTGGGTTCTGAAGCTCCTTGGCTCACTCTGGTGATCTGTGAGAACAAGGAGACCTAGGTCCCTGCCCCAATTAAAGGTGCATAGATACAGCGAGAGGAGATGCATTCTCTGGACACAGTGCCACAACTAAAGCGACCTTCGCTATACAGGAACAAGAAGAGCCCTTGTGTGCACCATTCTGAAGGTGTTGTTTTCTGTCTCTGAAGTCTGAAGGATGGGACTCTGCTTCTGTCTCTGCCCTGTCTTCTATCTCCTCCTCACTGTGTTCTAATCTCTTACAATCACAGGGCTTGTCCTCACATCTTTCAATGGCCTTGGCCCCAAGTCTTCCCATTGGCTACCTCCCCAGCACATAGCAGGCCTCCATGGGAACTACGGCCTGGAGTGTCCTTAACTCCTTGACAACATGCATCCTGAAACACACTCTCCAAGGTTAACTGCAGCCCAGCGCCTCCCTGAATGGGCATCTCTCAGATCCTTTGATAAACAGGTGAGTCTCGATCCTCCCAGAACATCTTTGATCTTCAAAGTTGCTTTTAGAACAGCCAGCTGGAGGCTGACAGCAGACAACAGGAGTCCTGATAGAGCCCTGATATCTTTCCAGGATGGCTTCAGCACTTCTCAGGAAAAGATGTCATTCCCGACCTGCAGGAGCCTGGTGCCCATCTGCACTTGCGAAGACACGGCTAGACAGTGGTGGCCAACAGCATGCTGATACTGATGTATCCACAGGCATATACACCCCTTGCTTCGGATTCACTAGGGAATCGCCTAGGCAAACACAACCCCCGAAGCATTAGGGAGAGAGGTGCTGCTGGCAGGAAGGGGCTCCCTTCCTTTTTCTCCTCTCCTCTCACTGTTTTTCTGGAAGTCTTGAGATAGGAGATAGATTAATGCATCTAAGCAAAGTCACAGGACTGTCCAACTTACACCCCCACTGAGACTTGTCTGTTTCACAGATGGCCAAGATTCTATAGCATCCACCATCACTGGCTTTACTGGGGACCTTGAGGTTAGAAATGGGGAGGATAGGAAGATAAGAAGATCTCTTAGAAGTAGAAAAGGGAGGTGTTTTGCAGAGAGGAAAGTCTCCCAAGGCCCACTGGAGGACATTTGGACTGATGGACTGAGGGAAAGAAGAAAGGTGGCTTGTCTTGGTCTACTTCATTATGAGTGCTTGGAATTGGTTCTCATGCAGTCTGATCCCTAGTCCTGACCTTCTCCCTCTAGTCTTTCTAAAAGCCATTTCAAAGTGAGAGTCGCAGTTTAGATTTAGAGTGTCCCCACAAACTCATGGTTAGAGTGCTTGGTCCTCAGCTCATTATGCTTTTTTAAAAGCTGGGGAGTCTCTAGGAGATAGAATCAAGAATGGATCAGGATATAGAAATGGTTTATTGGGGGTATTTGAAGGACATGCCCACCTTTGGTTCCCATGTTCATGTCAATGCTAGCTTATCTATCACCCTTGTACTCACACTTGTGTGGACACAGCATTCCCACTAATGCATTGTTCTCACCAGGATGGACTGAAACCTCCTCCTGAAGCCATACACCAAAATAAACCCTCCCTTAACATGATCTTAACATGATTCTGGGGCACGACAATGTGTAAGTAACTGACACAAGGAGTATGGACTCTGTGTGTGTGTGTGTGTGTGTGTGTGTGTGCACATGTGTGTTCAAGTGTGTGCTGGTGCTCATGTATGTCTAGTTGTATGTGGAGGCCAGAACAACCTCAACTGTTGTTTCTCAGGTATAATGCATCTTAGGTATTCATTCATTCATTCATTCATTCATTCATTTACTTTGAGATAGTCTCTTCCTTGACTTGGAGCTGGCTGATATGCCTATTCTGGCTGGCTAGTGAGCTTCAGGGACCTACCTGTCTCTGTCCTTAATGGGTTATGTGCACATTCCTCATGTCTGTCTTTTTTTTTTAAATGTAGATTATGAGAATCAAACTAAGGTTCTAATGCCTGTGTGTCAAACACTTTAATGACTAAACTATTTTCCCAGCCAGCAGTCAAGACTTTCACTGAAGATGCTTGGGAGAGTTAGGGAGATGATTTTTATGAAGATAGCCATTAAATTCTCTGTTCTCACAGAAGATTTCTTCCATCTTGTCACAATCCTCTCTCTAATTTTTCACAAAACTGTCTCTCAAGGATCTACTATCTTGACATGTCCACCTTGCTTTAAGGTTGGCCTACACTGAACAGTACCAAAGGCTAGTCAGACCTTCCAAAGGGTCATGGCACTAGGGCTATGCACAGGTCTGGGAGTCCCCCCAGCCACTGGCTTCTTAAGGAATATGTTCAAACATGTCCCTACTAACTAAATTAGTTGTCCTTTGTATCTCACTTATCATCTCTTTCTTTGATGTTCACCGCAGCCTGGAAAGTGGATTGAAGTGAGAAATCTGAGACTTGAGAACTTGAGTGAGTATCTAAACATAAAAAGTCAGTGAGCTTGCTCTGAAGTATTGGCATCCTTCTGTATTGACCACAATAATTCCAGAGATCATAAATTTAGTCAGGCTCACACATGGTAAGGACTGTGTTTGTATCCTGACAACCAAGAAAGATGAGTCAGACCAAGATGAGTCAGACCTCAAGTCTCTTGCATGCTCCATCGAAGATAAGGTCTTACTGTAGCCCAGGCTGGCCTCCAGCTTGCTATGTAGCACAGGAGCAGCATTGAACTTCTGATTTGCCTGTTCTCCCTCCTGAATGCTGGGATTATTGATATGTGCCACCAGACCTGCTTATTTGGTGCTGGGGAATGAAACCTAAATGCATGCCTGGTGAACTCTCTACCCACCGAGTTATATCCCCAACCCCCAATTTTTCTTTCTCCTCCTCCTCTTCCTCCTCCTCCTTCTTTTCTTCTTTCTCCTCCTCCTTCTTTTCTTCCTCCTCTTCCTTCTTCTTCCCTTTGCTCTTTCTCTTCCTCCTTTTCACTTATCACACTTTTCTAGTTCCTACCATCTCTAGGGACTATACAGGGCACTTTGAAACAAAACCTGAAGATGTGACCTTCTCTGTGACAAAGCAGCACCCTCCAGAGAATAGCACAGGCTTGATGCTGGGATGGTGATGTACATGGATGCCATTGCTGGTTCCAAAGGGGACTGTGTGCACTGGCAGGCCTCAAGCCTCTTAGCATGTGAGTGCATGTGTCCTGGCAACAGACATAAAGGATGCCTGAACAACCAGGGGCTGAAAAGGAAACAGCAAGGCAGCAGAGTGCTAGCAGTTATGGAGCAGTTATGATGGGAAATGAGAAAAATCATAGGAAGTTGTTCCTACAGAGACGGACCACACACACCACACATTTAGAATCTGTCATCCACAAGCTATGGGGAATGCTGTAGAGCTAGTAGCTCTTTCTAGTTTTTAGTACTAATAGTATCTTAATGTAAAGTAGTACAATCTTCCACATCCTCTAGAAAACCAAGGAGAGCCCCGTGGACTTGCTGTCTCACTGGGGCCCATTGTTTCAGACACCTCCTGTTCACCTTGCCTTTCACAGTGAGTAAGGCAGTTGAGGCCCCACAGCTTTTAGTGGAAAGAACTGCAACTGGGGCCTTTGCTAAATACAGGGTTTGATTAGAAGACTTTCACATGTTTCCTCAGGCATCAGAAGTTTCTTTGCAGATCCTCAGAGGTGTCTAGTTGAAAGCAACAGAAGTGTGCTAGGATGAGGCAGGATAGGATCCTAGGTGGGGTGAGAGAGGGACTGGGGTGTTGGGACAGGCAGAACCAACCTCATTCTGTAGGGCTCAGATGTCTGGATCACCTTTGTAATAAAAGCCACCTGAGACTTGCCCTTGTGGGAGGAATGTGATTCCAGACTACTATCTTATCTACACTGACAGGGCCTGCAAGGCCTAGACAGTCCTAGGACTTGCTCAAGGTTACAAGGTCTGGAGAAAGGAAGGGCTGTCTGAGTCTCCATCTGAGCTGAGCTGCTCTGACTGTCCCTGCCTGTCTGCCAGCCTGTGTGTATCTACCAGTGTGTGTGTACTTCTCTGTATGGAAGAATGTCTGAATGCACTCATGTATTGTAGGAATGCAGGTGAGCCTGTGTGTGCATGAGTGGGTGATGAGTGTGTGTGGACCTGAAGGACTGTATGTCTGTGTACCTATGTGCCTGTGCATTATCTTGCGTGTGTACCATGTGCTTCAGTGTGTGCTTGCAAGTGTATCTATGTACATGTGTGTATATCTGTTTGTGCATGTGGATCTGTGTGCCTATATATGAACTTGTGTGTGTGTGTATGTGTGCATGTGCAACTCTGTGTGTGCTTGTGAACCTGTGTGCTTGTATATTTACTTGCCTGGGTATGTTCATATGAGCACTTGTATATCATAATATGATTTTAATCGTTTTAAAGATTATCAGAGGAAAACAGTTATCACCATGGAAGGCAGAAGTGTCCCCTCATGAGCACCTCTGCAGGCATCATGGTGGATGAGGTACTGACTTGCACACAGTAGTTATTGTGTGTTTCTTGGGTTCCCACAGAAGCAGATCCGAAATGCTGACTAGGTCCAGGGAGACAGAGGGCCAGTCCATGGTTCTTCAGAGTGTTGTGTTGCCAAAGACCAGTTCTCCTTCTGAGTAGAGACCAATTCTGGCTTTGTCCTGGTCTGATGATCTTGGGCAGGACATCTCGGGATGGGGAAGGCAGTCAGTCTAGTCGTGAGCAGGGGGCACAGGAATGCTTGGGACTTTAATGATACAAACATGGCTTTGAAGCAGCATCTGGTAACACACTTGATGAACATCACACAGTCCGCCCCCATTCATAGGGAAAACCTTTCAAGATTCTCCAGCAAGAGCCTGAAGCTGTGCAGAGCTGAGTACACATCCTACGTGTGCTCAAAATTTTTCCTTTTATATACACCTAGGATGTAGTTTAATATGTAGATTAGGCACAGAAAGAGATTAACAATGATAATGAAATAGAATGATTATAATACTTAATGAATGCTATGTGGATGCAGTTTTTCTCTTTTGACTCAAGATAAACATTACTGCCATCACCACCATTATCATCCTTGTCATTGACACAGGTTTCATGTATCTCAGTTGGTCTTGAATTCTCTCTGTTTCTGAGGATGACCTTGAACTTCTGATCTTCCAGTCTCCATCCTTCATACTGGGATTATAGACATATGCACTATACCTGCTTAATGCTATGCTAGGACTTAAACCCAGGGCCTCCTGCATGCTCTCTATTTACTGTATTACATGCTAACCCACAAGTAGAATTTTGTTGAGTCATGGGAAAGGACCAAGTGTGTGGGGAGCTGCTGTATTCAGCTGAGACATTAATCTATAGAACTCTACCACACCATGTGGCAGGTAGATACATGTTCGTTTCCAGTGTCAGTTCATAATCGCTTGAGACCTGCCCTGAAGGCCCTACATGCCCCTGCATTTAAATAGTGGTTTCAAAATCAAAACTAAACCAGGAATTAGAGAGACATGAACTGAAGACACTGGGGTTTGGGGATACTGGCAGTGACCCAGCCTGCAGACCCCTGGGATACTTTGCTCAGTCAAGTGCCACTTTAGTCAGGCATGAAATGGGCCTGTTCATTTCTTGATTCCTTCTGATGTTTTACTACCAGGGAGAGAAGAAACAAGTTCTCCTTATGTCTTGACTCAGGTCTTCCCTATCAAATGGGCAGATTACTGTCTTCCCTCCAGGGAAGAGTATTCCTCATGTATATCTGAGTACAGGCCAAATCTAGGACACAGGTTTCATGTATCTCAGTTGGTCTTGAATTCTCTCTGTTTCTGAGGATGACCTTGAACTTCTGATCTTCCAGCAGAGGGTAGACCCATGGAGACAGATGCTGTTATTATTACAAAACCTGGCAACTTTGTGAGATATCTATGGTGAGATCTAGGGTCCAACTAGATGGGGGAAGAAGGAGGGTGGTGTGTGTGTGTGTGTGCGCGGGTGTGTAGGTAAGAGGGCATCTTCCTCAAATCTATCCAAATAAATTTATTTATTTGAGATAGGATTTCTCGTTGGTCTGGAGCTCACCAATCTGGCTAGTTTTGGCTAGTGTGAGCTTCGAGGATCTGCCCATCCCTATCTCCCATCCTAGGGATTACAAGTATGTACCACTGCATGGACTGTTTTATATGTGGATTCTGGAGGATGAAAAGCTGGCCGTCATGTCTGTAAAACAAGGGCTTTGCCAACTGAACCATCAGCCCAGCAGGGTGTCTGGTGTTTTTCAGTCTAGCATTGTGCTACCAGACTTTCTGTGCTTCCCCGCCTCTCATGGTATTGATATCTTATACTTACTGAGGGCATTGCAGCAAGAAGGCTATCACTACATGAGCTTCTTAAGTAAACTTCTTTTCTTTATAAAATAGGCCTGCTTAGAGCATTTTGTTACAATAACAATAATAAACCAGATTAGAATAAGTAACCAGAAGTGTATCACCTGGAGACAATATTCCCCAGTGATCTAACTTTGATGTTTTGTTCTTACAAGAATAAATATATCCCTTCAACAAATATGTATTGATTTTAGACATGAAGAGGTCTAAGAGGTTGTCCTACTTGTAGGGTACTTTCTGTGTGGAGAGAATTGTCATGAAACAAACCGCACTTTCTCTCTACTGTCCACTGGAACCTTCCTCAAGAGCGGAAGTACTTTTTCCTCAGGGAAGTCAGCAGCCTTCCCTGAACCCTACCCATCCTTTTGACATGGCAATTGGCTAGGAGGGGCCACTTTTCCTATTTTTTCATCCATGATACTTTCTGTCTTTCCCTTAGAGTTTGCTGAGGAGGAAATAGATGAGAAATGTAGGCCTTGAGGGCAATGGCCCTGCTCTGAGGACTGAGACTGCTTTGGGCAGAGGTGTATCCATTCTGGTTGTTTCCAAGGACTCTTTCTACAGTATCTAGCCTTATGATGCTACGTATTTTCCTTGGGGATACATCATCACACACACCACCACCGTGTCCATAGTCTGTGAGGAATGCATCTGTGCTGATTGGAGCCTTGAAAGACCAATATTCCTGGGTCTGGAGTTTGGCAACATCACCTTCCCCATGGGGGTGAGTCATCAGGATTAGACTGGAATCCCCAAAGCTCTGGGTGGTTGGTGGTAGCTGTGAATGCTCTGTCCAGGTGACAGGTGTGTCTCAACCAGGGTATCTCTTACTATTACATCTTGAAGTTTGGACTGGACACTCAGGTTTGTTCAGGGGAAGACACAGCTGCATGCAAATGAATATTATCCAGGGGAGATGGGCAAGGCCTAAGGAGGAAGGGGCAATTCTAGTCAGCCCTGGACCACATTATAGGGCTTTGTCTGGCCTTAGAGTCAGACACAACTGCATGAAGAAGAAGCAGAAGGTAGTGACAGAAGCTCTGAGGTCCCAAGGAAGCCTGTTCTTGAAGCCTGAGGACTCCCAAACTGTAGCCTGTATTCCTGGTGAAGCAGCCCCACAAGGAGCAATCACTTCCTCTGCAGCAGTTCTTTTTAAAAATGTTTTAAAATTTTTGCATGTGCAGGCACACATGTGTACACATGTCTGCTTTACTTGTAGGTGGGTGTATATGTGTGTGCAAGAATGTGCACAAGAGAGCACTTGAGTGGGTGCCTCTGGAGTTCTAAGAGTGACATCAGGAATCATCCTGGATTATTGTTCTAACTTATTTCTTTGCTCTGGAGTTTCCCAGGTTCCACTTTCCAGGGCCAGAATTACAGGCCATGCCATATCCATCTGACATTTCTAAATGGGATTTGGAGATCTGAACTCAAGTCTTTTTGCTTGCAAAGCAACGGTTTCAACTTCTGAGCCATCTCCCCAGTTCCTCCATACCAGTTCTGAGCCATGTTTCCCTGGTCTAAGGCCTCTTGGATACTACACCTTTTTGTCTTTAAAAGAAGCTACTAGAATATTCTGCAATCTTTGGTGTAAAGTGTTTACGTGAATGTGCAGTGCTCTGTTTTTAGTAGTGGAGTAAACTGCAAAAAGGGCCATGACAAGTGGACACCCCACCTTGCTTTATCCCTGATTCCCACACTCATTCCCACACTAAAACATTTGGAGAAACAACAACTATCTTTTCCTTCGTATGCTCCTTCCCCTTGTTTTTTCATTTTGTTCCTTAATTACTATTTTTCAAGGTGATGGCTTTGCAGAGTCTTAGAGCCTTGAGGTGGGAGGAGGCTGAGTTCCCCAGGGGAGGGGCATGGGTCTGCCCACCCTGGTAACAGTAGTAACCAGTGTAGCAGAGCTCTGGCGTTTGATGTGTGAAGATTAAACAGTCCATCAAGCCAGGGCTGCAAGCGCCAGTGAAACAAGATAATCAGGAAGACCGATACCTCCAGGGGGCCAAAGCTCTATGAAGATAAAAATCAGATTATTAATGACAGTTTCCAGGTTTAAAAAATGTTTTAAGATGTGTTTGTGTGACAGCAGCTAGCTAGCAGGCGCTCTGTTGGCAGACACATGCGACCCACATGCTGGCAAAGGGGAGGACTCTAGCAGAAAGCTCGGTGTCCTCATTGTTATGGGGAGCAGGAGGGTGGGTAATGCTGCCTGACGCTCCTCTGCAGGGCCTCTCCCTGGCTGGGAGAAGGACCAGGATGCACGCTGAGGTCCCAACAGCCGCAGCTCTGGAGTCTGCAGAAGGCATTCTCACGCCCTACCATGCATGTTAACTGGGAGCTTGGGAAAAAGATGCATGTGTTCTCTAGACTAGGATTTGAGGGGTTCCCTTCTAGGGACAGAGTTCTTCCATGTTAGAAACATGCTGGGACTCAACTGCATAATATCACTCAGGTAGGAAATGGTCTGCAGTGGCAGAAGGAAAATTCTAGACCAAGCTCATTGAGTTTTGAATTAGGCCTCTGGTCCTCAACTGTAACTGGTAGCTCTCCCGCTTTTGAGAATTGTGAAACTCTGCAGCTATCATGGCTGGGAACGGTCAATCAACATTTGGAGGGTAGGACTTAAAACTTTTCAGAGATCAAAGAAGGGTATGAGATCACAAGTCAGATGAGCTTTAAAAATTATTTATTTACTAATTTTTTGAGACAATGTCTTGCTTTCTAGTCCAGGCTATCTTTGAGCTCATTATATAGTCTAGGCTGGTTAGTGTTAAGTGTTTTCTGCTTAGGGCCTTAACTCTGCCTTGACACCAAGACCTACATCCATTTGCCATGGATGAGCAAGTGGAGGCTCATTCAGGTGTGTTCAATGTGAATCAGAACTTGACTGCTTGTTAGATCTTCTTAGCATGGGATGATTCTATATCCTTTGGATTATGAACTGTTCCTATCCTCAGACTTGTGGAAAGGCCACCTGACCTAAGGGTCTCTTCTGAGAGGTTTGGGCACATCACATTAGGGCACTGTCAGGAGGGGAAGCCAGTGATAGTGGTGGCATCTAGATTCCATTCATGCCCAGTGCTCGCCAGTCTTCATCCCTTGATGTCTTTGGTCATTTGAACTGGAGGCTGTGATTGCTCATCTTCATTGTCAACAGCGTGGATTTAGAATCATCTAGGAAGCAAATCTGTAGGTGTGTCTGTGAATCAGGCTTTTCTGGAGAAGTTACTTGAGAGGGAAGACCCTACCTTGAATTGAGCACACCATTCATGAGCTGAGGTCCAGGACCACAGATGGAATAGAAAGGAGAAAGAGCTCAACACCAGCATTCAATTCTCTCTGCTTCCTGACTGCAGATGCAATGTGACTAGCTGCCTCATGCTTCTGCTGCCATGTCTACCCTTCTGTATAGACTGTACCCTCAAAGTTCGAGTAAACTAAACCCTCCCTCCTTTCCTCTTTTCTTCTCCCTTCCTCTCTCTCTCTCTCATTCCTTCCTCTCCTCTCTTTCTGTCTTCCTTTCTTCTCCTTCCTTCCTTTCTTCCTTTCTTTCTTCCTTCCTTCCTTCCTTTCCCTTTTTTCTCCCTCCCTCCCTCTCTCCTTCCCTCCTTCCCTCCCTCCTCTGAAACTGCTTTTGTCAGGTACTTTGTCACAACAATGAACAAAGTAATCAGAAAGATAGTGCAAGTCCCTTTCTACTACTGAGGGCTTTAAGCTAATGGAAACCAGCACCATGACAGGTCACACAGGATGTGGCAGCTGTCATATCTCACCATTCTGCTGTAGGACATGGCTTCACACTCTTGCTGAAAAGCAGGATGGAGGTGTGACTACTCATGTCCTTGCTTACTGGACACTAGCTGACTGTGGAGAGGCTGCTGAGTGTGGAACTATTTTTGCTGTTCTTTAATGAAAGTCAGTGAGGAAGGACTTCCTCAGAAGCAAATGCACAGCAGGCCTGGGCAAACAGACTCTCCAGTTCCCACACCCACAAGTCACAAGAAGACAGAGTCGAGGCCCAGCGTGCTTTCTGGGGATGTGGAAAGACTCACACGGGATAAAATGCCACTTGCCAGGCTGCAGTGACTCATCCAAAAGGGAGTTGGAGGGCAGGAAACAGCTCTCTGCTTCTTGACTTTGACCTGCTGAGCTCAGCTGCTCATCCACTTGTGGGTTGCTTATGACTGCTGTAGTCTCTATGAACGCAGAAGCAGTGTGCCTAGATGCCCAGGACCCTCTAGAGTCCTCTCAGTGGGTCTACAAAAGAGTTAGGCACAGGGGTGTTCTGGAGCTACCCATAGTACTCTGTTTGAGCTGGACCTGGGACACTCACCTGAAAGTTCTGATAATCTAAATCATAAACAGATATCAGTCTTTTTCAGTTAGTTACTGATCATGTGCTATTCCATCAGTCTTGGACTCCACAAGTCACTTTTGCCCTGCTGCAATCTGGGGAGTTCCTAAGGGGCTTCAAGCCCAGGTCCTAGAGAATCTATGAGCACCTTGTGGGGATTCCCCTCTAAGAAAACGTTGCTTGTGATGATATTTCAAGTTTCTGTTTAGGCAAATGACCTACCTGAAGGCTGAATCCAACTGTATGAATTCAAGACTCCATTGTTGCTTCCACTGTGTGGCTCTGACCTGGAGACAAAAACCTTATCAAGAGTCCAAAGGTGTGCTAGGATTATTCTGAAACTCCATTTGAAGTCTGTTTACCGAAGAAGAAAGAACTGCATACAAACAAAAGAAATCTTTAACAGCACAGAGATCCTCTGCCCAAGATCTGTCATGAAAGACCTATGTTGCTCCACTGACTGATAATGCCACGGGAGAGTTGTTGGAGAAGAATGTGCACCTGCCAACACGGAAGGAATGCAGGGCCAACTCCACAGGCCTGGCTGTGCATATTAACCTGTGGCTGGAATTCTTCATAGGCCAAGACTTCAGCTGCTGCCATCATCACAGCATCCTCATGGAGTGTACTTCTAAGGATGCTGGCCATGGCCTGTCAGAAGGCAGCTGGAGTGTGGTGTACAGCCACCTTGCCCACACAATGTTGGGGTTATGACATTGGCATACATGTGACCTCGGCCTTGCTTCACATGCCAGGACCATGCCTTCCTCAATGGTGTACCACTGATGTATGATTCATGCTCAGGCACATGCTACCAAAAGCAACCCAGATGAAACCCAGTAAGCCACACAAGTGAAAAGACATGAAAATAGGAAAAAGATTGGCATGGGAGAAGAAGGGTTGTAATGGGAAGAAGATGAGAGATAGGATTGGCTATTAAGGTATGAAATATCATATATTCGCTATATTCATGTATTAAATACTAAAGCATAAAAAAAGGAAAAACTGATGTTCCAAAATGAAGGACAATCTTTTATGTGGACACAATCTAAAGGGGCATCATTGATTGTACAAAAGTCTGTTTCTCCACTTGAAATCTCTAGTTCTAGATCCAGTCATTCACTGAATGTCCTCTTCAGTGGTTTCTAGGAAGGCTGGCACACTTTTATAGATGTCTATAGTCACGGGGAAGAGTCCTGGGCTCCTCTGAACTACTCTACTTTCCTTGTGAAATGTGAACCCAACAGATTAGTTTAGGGTTGGAGATGGCTTATGAATGCCCTACTTGGTCTTAAACATCGAGGACACAGCCACATCACCAAAACAGATTGGACACAACATTCCTGATTCAACTCTACCCTAATTTTGGTTGAAACTATTCCTACCTGGACATATCATAGTGTTTGATAGGAGCCACAGAACACACAACCAGTGCTATACTTGCTTACGAAAATAACTTCCCATCAATTTCAAAATAATAGCATTTGTTCTATCAACCACGTTTCTGGCCTAATATGGAAAGAGAGACTCCTTTTGCCAAAGCTGTTTCGGTCCTTTGAACAAGGCAATGCTTTGTGCAGAAACACAGTGGGAACATGTTCTTCTGTTGAACTGTATGCTTTGGATCATCTTTGCATAGGTCTTTCATCTCCACTGCTTCCAAAGCACTTGGCAAGGGTCCTTTCTCTGTGGTTTGAGGTGGCTGTTCAGCCAAGCTGGGTTTCCCAAATGAATGAGCTGAGAATGGGTCCGTCTATACAGGAGGCAGAAGATCAGGAGTTTAAGGCCATCCTTGACTACATGTCAAGCTGGAGATCAGCCTGGTATTGTTATTTTGTTAACAGTTATCTCAGCAAACAAAACAAAACAAAACAAAAAGCAGTGACTGAGGAGTGGCTCAGAGATAAAATGCTTGTCCGGTTAGGAGGAAGACCTGAGTTTGATCTCCCCAACCCCACATGCTAAAAGCTGGGTATGGTGATGATTGTAATCCCAGTATTGGGGAGGTGGAGACAGGCAGGTTCCTGGGACTCCCTGGCCAGTCATCCTAACTTCTTGGTGAGTTCCAAGCAAGTGAGAGACCCTGACTCAGAAGAACAAGGTGGACAGTGCATGAGGAGTGACCACTGAGGTTGTCCTCTAGCTTCCACATGCACACATGTGCACACACAAACATACCCATATAGACCACCTCACACATGAGTAGCTGTCCTTTAGTAGGGAAGGAGGTTAGAGAGATTGGGGTAGAAGCAGGTATGGCTTCACTTGCAGGGGTCATTTCTGCTCTCTATGGACTTCACTGCGATCATAGGGCACTACTATGTGGCCCGGGTGGCCACTGCACACTTCTTTCCATGCAGGGCTGTGGAAAACCCCTTAGAGCTGTCCTCTCCCTTTGCAAGGTCCCAAGCTGTTCCATGTACCATTTTCAATTTGTGAGAAGCGGCTTTAAAGAGCTGGGACTGGAAGAGGGTGTCTTGTAAGGCTTTGTGGTGTCCCCTGACCAGGGGCAGCATCTCACAGATCTTGGGATGAAGGACTGGCCAGGAACAGATGGTGGGATGCTATCTGCAGTCCTGTCTGTCTCCCTCTCTGCATGTGTGTCGCGCGGACCCTATTCCAGGAAGGGTAGGAAGGTCAAAATCAGCACTTTGGTGTTTCATTAGAAAAGTAGAGGAAATCAAATGCAAACTTCAGCAACAGTCACAACTTAAGGTTTGGATTGCACTATCTGTGACTTTTGGAAAAGAGGATACAGGAAGACTGGGGAGGTGAGCAGCCTTCTCTTTAAGTTGATTAATATTCCCTCCCCCAATCTGACATCTCCTTTGCCCTGGAGCTGGGCCATCCTAAGAAAATCCTGGAGCCGACTGTGGGTTGGACTGATTCTGTGGGTGTGGTGGGAACCTGGCCCCCTGGCCCTCTCCCCTGGGCCCCACTGAGGTGCTGGGGGCATGCGCAAGCAGGTCGCTGATGTGCCTGTTTACCTTGGCACCCTGTGCCTGGAATCGGTGCTCTTTGTGTGAAAATCCGCCTTTCAGGCTTCTCCAATTTCCATTCTCCCAGTTGCTCCAGGCCTAACACTCTTCTAGGAAAACCAGATCTCAATTCAGTGACCTCCGCACAGAGACCTCTGGGTTGGCAGCGTGGCATGGGGACCTTCGTGTGACTGGCAAGCGACTTGGTTTCCCATGGTTGCATCATGTGTGGGGGGCCAGAGGTAAGCATGAGAAGCTCTGAGGGGGCTGGATCCCTGAGGAAAGGTGTCTGGCAGTGAAATCTAAGTCAATATTCCTGAATTCAGCTTGTACCTGGTTTATATCAGGAAAGTACTATGCCCAGAGGAGGGTACACAGTGGACTTGGACAATGACCCTGACCTGTCCCGGAGGTCATAACCTCCATGTCACCAAACCACCCGGCGACAGGCATTCTTCCTAAGAATACAGGCACTGAGGTGTGTCCTTCATGCGAGTTCTACCCCAATACAAGTTATAGTAAGGATCCAAAATCTAGACTAACAGAGCTGCATCTGTAGCTGATATTGACCTCTGTGAATGATAGCTAGGACTGACATGGGAGCTGACCAGCCTTGGGTTCTCTATCAGCTGCTTCATTTATTTTCTGGCATTGTAAGAAAATGTTGGGTATTTTGTTCTTAAAAGAGGTTTACATTGGCTCAAAGTTTGGAGGCCCAAGGGTGTGGTGGCAAAAATCAGCCTTTGACAAGGCCCTCAGAGGAGAGGGTATGATTTGGTGAAAGCATGTGTGAAGGAAGTGGAAAAGAAGCCAGTGGCCTGGTGAGAAGGCCAGATTCTCTAATGCTCAGGGATCCCACTTCCATCTCTGATAGCTTATCCAGGTTGTCTTGGGAAAAGCAACCCAGTCTCCAGAGATATAGTCACAAGGGTAGATCCAGGATGACACCAAGCCAGTTCCACAGAGGGCATTTCCTGGGCGCATCATCCCTGCCCATCCTAGGTCGCAGCTGAGCAATGCCGCTTGCCTTGCTCTGGGTGGGTAAGGCTCTCTCTAGTCACAAGTAGCGAAACCAGCACAGCTGGATTTCCTTTCCGTAGGGCTGACACATGACAGTAATGGCCCTCTAAATCTATGCAGCCCCCCAACCCCTGCACACGTCTCTGGGTTCCAGGATGGCTCTCTGTCTCTCCTGGTTGGACCCCTGCCTGTCTCTACCCCTCTGAAGCTGCCCAAGTGCTCAATTTCTCTTCTCCCTTCCATCCTTCTGTCTACCCTGGGAATCCAGGGCTGGCCATCCAGTGATCTGAACAGAGTGGCCGTCCATTTTCACCAGGAAGTGAGTATTAACGAATAAATGTTGTCCATGTCCTGGGAAATGTCTCAGCAGTTATAGTGCTTGCCACAAGCACAATGATGAGAGTTCAGATCCCCAGATCCCACTGTAATGCTGGGTGGTCCTAGTAGCCCTGTTGTAATTCTAGTCCTATAAAATAGAAACCCTCAAAGCTAGCTGATTACTCAGACCAGACCTATTGACAAGCGCTGGGTTTTATTAGAGACCTAGTTTCAATAAGATGGAAGAGTGAATGGCAATGATTTTCCATATCACCTTTGGGCTCTGTAGCAGGTTGGCTTTGAGTGCCAACTTGCCAATTGAAGGCTGAGGCTCTGTGCACATTTGTGAAGAATTAGTAGTTAAAATAAACACTGAAAAAGTCTGCATGAGATGATCTAATTGATGTGGGAAGACCCAGCCCATGACAGATGGGACCATTCTCTGGGGAGGTGGATAAGATGGAGAAAGCTGGCTCAATACTTGGACAAACTAGTGAGGGAGAAAATATGCTCCTTTTCTGGGTCCTTGTGGAGATGATGTGACCAGTTCCTGATTTTGGTATGAACTCTCCTGCCATGTTGGTGAAGTATAACAGAGCTGTAAGAACAAGCCTTTTGTGTCCCTAATTTCTTTGGGTTCTATAGTCATGTAAGCAATATGAAAAGCAGCTGCAACAGGTCTGCATGCATGCACATGTATCCACCAACATGAGAGCCCCTGTCTCAAAGAGCTGATGTGGTTAAGCTGGCCAGAGAGTTCCAGGGATCTACTCTCTCTAGCATTTACAAGTGCCCACTTGTCAGAACACTTGTCACTCATATGGGCACAGCCTCCTCTGTTGCCAACCAGTCACTTCTGGGGATAGTGATGGGCAAGGCCTGCTTCTGTTTGCCTTCCCCCACACTTAGTGAACTGTATCCAGGAAGGGAGGGCCTACAAGGCAGAACGCCAGCAGGAACAAACGCTGTGTGTGCTGGGGTTTGCAGAAGCTTCAGTTCACTATGATTCAGAGCTCTTCAAGGAGCCGCACTGGGTGGCCCTTGGGACTCCCAAGTTCTCTCCTTGGTTTTGAGTCCAGAATGGCTTTTCTGCAATCTGTCCTGAAGTGTCCCTTCCTGGGAGAACAGCTGGGGAACTGTGTCATTGTTGTTTTCAAAGTCCTTTAAAAGTTTGAAGTGTTTCAGCCTGTTCTCTGGGACTGGATTGGTGTCCTGATTTTTGCTCTTGGCTCATCGTGGAAGCTGGTGGTGCAGGAGAGAGATGTCTGGGTGTGAGCAACTTCCGCTTCTGTCTCCTGGAGTGCATACACATCCTGGCCATGACCCCACTGTGTCTGCTACTTATTACTTCCCCCCAGCTGTGGCAACTGAAGTTCAAAGCTGCCCCTCTCTTCTGAACTGATTAATGCCCAGTGTGGGCTTCCCTCGGGCAGCAGCCTGTGTGGGAGTCTTGGAGGAAAAGGAGAATCTGCCAGGGAAAAGTCATTGATTCTCCCTTATGCTATGCTGTCAGCTTTAGGTCTTACAGACTTTAGCAGAGGCAGGAGAGGAAAATCACTTGAGCATCTGTACACCCTGAGTCAAGTCCCAGTGAGCCTCAGACAGCATCTCCTGCACCCTCTGCATCATACAAGATAAAGGCTCTGCCGATCACCAGGATCACCAGCCGGCTCTGACCTCACCACTTGCTTGATCTATGTGTCTGTGCTATCTGATCCCCACACACTGACAGGCAGTGAGGAATGACTTTGGAGACAGGGGGGCAGTCTGTCAGAATGGAATTTTAGAATTGTAGCCAGACAGAGCTCATGAAAACAGCAATTAGTGGGTAGACAGAAAAACCTCCTCACCAGGGCCTGGTTTTTCGGGAGTTGCTGAGTCATATTCATCGAAGCCTCTTAGAGGCGTGGCTAGGGATTGAGATCATAGTGGTCCACACACCTGATGCATAGCCCACCTGGAGAGCAACTATCAGAGTATCTGGTGAGATGGAGTGTGAGAGGAGCAGCTTTCACACTGCGATGGCTATAGAGGTCATTGTGAGTGGGATGCCACAAGGTGGGACTGCCACAGCAGGGTGCTGACTGGCTGCTGGGCAGGCCTTGAGTGTGGTACAAGCAGTACATTAGTGATCACTCACCAAAGTGCCATTGTGCGTTCCGATTTATCGCCAGCAGTTATTAGCAGATAGCACCCAACAAAGGAGAGGCCACCTGGAAGACAAGGGCTAGTTTTGTCCCTTTTGAAATATGTATCTAAGAGAAAACACAAAAGCAGCTGCTTAAGAGGAACCCCTGCACAGGGCAGAGTCATCTCAAGACCACGATCTTGACCTGGAGCTGAACTTGGGATGAAACAAGGCAAGGCTGTCAGGAGGTGAGCGACAGGAGACATGGGTCCTATCTCCTCAGCACTGCAGTAGACTGCCTCCCCAAAATGCTCACCCTGTGGATGAGTGTTCTCCTCCTCTGAACACAGGACAAGCTGCCCCTTCACTGTGGCCCAGAATAGGGTCTTTGATGTTCTTTTAATAGAACATGACAGAAGTAGCAGAGGGTGCCTTTCATGGAAGCCCAGCAGCCCATTTGCGAGGACACTAAAACCACAAGAAGAAACCATGTGTGAGAGTGCCAGTCCAAAGTAGACTGGCACAGACGGCCTAGAAAGAAATGACAAACAGGTGGAGAAATTATCCCCCCTTCTGCTCCAGTCCTACCTCCAAGATCCCGAGGCCGTGGAGTAGAAAGATGCTACCTGTTTGTTATCTGCTCATGGTCTGAACCCTTGGCCCACGGGAATGGAAGGGGAAAATGATAAAAAGTGACCTGTTCAGAGCCACAGAATAAATTCTTCGTTCAACCACCTGACTAGTGAAAGAAGGCACAGAACAGGAAGAATATCATAGACTCCAACGTGCTGGAAGCGAATTCCTGAGCACCATTTTTTTCTCTTTTTTTTTCTTGTGTATGTGTGTGTGTGTATGTGTGTGTGTGTGTGCACACTTGCATTTGCACATGAATATGTGCATGCATATAGAGGTCAAAGACCAACTTCAAGGGTCTTTTCTCGGGCATCATCCATCTTGATAGGGTCTCTCTTGGATAACTAGCCCCAATTCTCAGGATTCACCAGCTTCTATCTCCTCAATTCTGCAATCTCAAGTGTGTGTCCTGTGCCCAGGTTTTAGCACAGATGCTGGGATTTTATTCACGTCTTCATGCTTATGAGACAAGTACTTAATGAGTTGAGCTATGTCCCCAACCTGTGAGAACTAATTTCAATTGTGAACATGATACAATCTAGAATCACCTGGGAAGAAAAGCCTCTAGGGCAGGGGCATGGAGCATCTTGATTGAATTCACTGCTGTGGGAAGAGTCATCTTAATTTTGGGTGAAACTGTCCCTTAGGTAGTGTCCAGGGATGTATGAAGCTGGAGAGAACAAGCTGAGCACTGGCAAGCGTGTGTGTGTGTGATGTGACCAGGTCTCTCAAGTGCTTGCTGTTGTGACTTTCCTACCATGATGGACCATAATTTGGAATTGAGAGCCAAGTCAACCTTTTCTCCCTTAAGTTGCTTTTGCCAGGATATGTTTTAATCACAGAAGCAGAAAGCAAACAAATAGCCAATAACGATAATAAAAAGACTAAGACCTGGCCCAGGGCAGAGCTTTCTGCTTTTTCTTTTTTTAAGCTTCATGAATATTTGTTCTGAAGTGTTCTGGGAACAGTCAAAACTGTTCCTCTAGAAATAATCAAGAAAACGTAAATGATGAGGTGACAATCTTTGAGTGAGAAGATTTGTGAATGCCACAGTCTCTCAAAGTAACAAGAGGATCAGCGTAAAGAGATCAGCATAAACCCTGTCAAGCTGTATGCTCCCAGCTTCACACAGAGGAAGAGTTGTCAGTTCATTTCTGGGCACTTCTTCTTCACTTTTTCAGGACCAGCCGCAATGTATCTGCTTTCCAAAGCAGGATGTTGCACCATGCAGCAGCATGTGGCTTCATGCACTTAGCAATGTGCAAGTCGCTTGACATCCACGGTCCCGTGCCCCAGCTTTCCAGCCCTCGTGCTCAGCACTGCCTGTGCACAGCCTCAGGGTCTGGGCGATGCTGTGCAGCTTCAAAGGAGTTGCACTTCCTTCCCCACACAGCTGCGGAAGAGCCAGTCCTGGCATATGGATGGATGGTGGATAGAATTTCAACTCTGAAATGTGCTCAGGAACCTGGCGTGAAGTTGGTCAATGGTTCAGATCAGCTGCCAGGCATTAGGATGGAACGTCAAGAGCCTGGGAGCTAAATCCTATGCATGTGTGTGAGATTCCTGGGTGATCCCCTGACTAGTGTGGGGCTCCCTGGATGCACAGATGGGAAGATGGGTCTGAGCCTTACAGGATTCTGATCCTTTCTTGGATTGCAGCAGCGATGGCTAACGGGGAGGGGATGGCTGTGGGGGAGTGGGGAGCTGGGTTGTAGCCCTTTGCATGTAAATGTCCTTTCTTTTCTAGTTCTGGGACTCCTTCCTGAGAGCACTCAATAGTGACTGGATCCTTGGTGCTTTGCCCACATGGACACCTCAAGCACTTCAAGAAGGTCCCATTCCTCCATCTTCCTGGCAGGGACTGGATTTGTCCTGGCGCAGGAGATGGTGGGCCTCTTTTGGGGGGAGCATCTGCAGCTCAAGGTAAAGCTGGGTAGCAGCACGGTGATCAGGTGGCTGCTTCTCTGGGAAGGTCGGGGAAGGGCCAGCCAGGGAGGGACTCTGAGTGGGTTGGAGGTCTGAGGGTTAGGAACATAAGTGTGCATGGGAGGGACTATTGCAAGCCTCAGTGGGTGGCAGTTTGAGCCAGGAAGTGGGTTTCACCTGGAAGGGAAGCCTTGGTGGTCACCACAGAAGCTGGGTGGCCTTCTTACCACTGCTGGGACCACAGAGAGCAAATATTCCAGGTGGCTGGTTGAAGAAAAAGCATGAGAAGTCTGGCTTGGATACAGACAGGGGTCCTGAGGGAAGGGGTGCGGGTACAACATGGTTCTGGACCGAGTAGTATGATGTGAGAGGGTGGTGGGAAGAGAGCATGGTAGGGAAGGAGAGAGACATAATGAGAAGGTAGAGGCAAGTTGAAAGAGAAGAAGCTGGGGAGGGAGAAGGAAGTGAGGGAGAGATGGTGAGGAGGGAGGAAGAGGAGACATGGAAAGGGGAGGAGTAGAATGGAGGGGAGGGATAGAGTTACTCGGGGTGTAGGAGTGGGTAGAGAGGGAAGGGGGTTGGCCTGGCTTAGATGAACAGGATGGAAGAGACCAGAAGGTGTGATGGGAGGGAGAGGGCAGGAGAGTTGGCCAAGGTGCGAGAGGATGGGGTGGCTTGAGAGTGTGTGGTGGGGAGTGACATGAGAGGTTGATGGTGAGGGAAAAAGGTGGATAGAGAGGGGGAGCAGAGTAAGGAGAGAGGTGGTGTAGACTGTCCCAGGCAAGCAGGCAAGCCCTGGCCAGCCCTGACCAGCTATTGCTCTCTGTCTAGAATTGAGGAGAAGACTCTTACGAACCCCACTGGGAACCTAGCTACGAACCGTTAGGATGCACAAATAGAAATCCAATGCACACCTTACAACCTGCCTGTGTGTCCTAGGAGCCGCTGTGCCGAAGGGAGGGGCTGACTATGCCTGGGCTGAACCCCTTTGACTATGCTCAGGACTTGTTACAGTTTGCCTGCATGTCACTGATAAATATAGAACCAACAATTTAGGGGAACAAGGGGTTTTAGTCTTGCTTACATTTTCGGTCACAGTTCACAATCTATCCTGACAAGAAAGTTCTTATCAGCATCAGCAGCTGAGAGAACTGATCACACCATATACACAGGAATGACAAGCCTCACTTGCCAGACTGTGCCCAGAGTATGCGAAACTACGGAATCAGCTCCATCTGTTTTATCTACCAGTTCAGGGAATAGTCCCACCCCCCATGGGCTAGATCTTTCCCTCATTAATTAGCCAATCTCCTGTACGACTGCTTAGGGTTTGTCTGAACTATCAGTTCTTCACACAGGTTCCCAGCCTTCAATTGTCAAGCTGACTCCCATACTAACCAGCACAGAACTCTTCCTGCGTCTCTGTAAAAGGGGTGGTTCTGTGCTAAGTCAAAGCTACAGGGGTCTGAGGGGAAGCCAGGGCACTGTTCCTGCCTCTATACCACATCCTTAACCAGTACTGCCTGTTTGGTAGTCTGAGCACCATCCTAGTCTATAGGCCCTCTCTTCACACCCAGAGACCCTACCAGCTTCCTTCCACAGTCATCATCCTTGGAGAAGAAACTGAGCCCAGGAAGCCACTGCCTGCTTAATGAGAAAGCTAGTCCTTCTGGGTGAATTCTGCTGGGTGCTGGTCTGGATGCTGCAACTTCGAGTATCTTTGGATAAGTCTAAACACAGTAGCATAGTGATGAGGTTTTGAAGCATTGGGTGAGGATGGGTGCGTGAGTTCACCCTGCCTGCTCTGCTTTTCCTTCAGCATGGCACAGGACTCCACTGGCACCTCTGAGTGCCTGCAACGCTTGTGCTAACACCAAAGATGGTGTGTGTGTGTGTGTGTGTGTGTGTGTGTGTGTGTGTGTGTGCGTGTGCGTGCGCACGCATGTGGTCATGCATGCGTGGAGGCCAGAGGTTGATGTTCAGTGTCTTCTAGAGTTATTCTCCACCTTTTGTTTTGAGAATCTGATGCTCACTGATTGACTAGAGACCTTCTAGAGACCAGCTCTAAGAATCTGTCTATCTCTCTTTCCTCCAAGGCTACAGATGCACTGATCATGCCTGGTTCTTTTACATGGGTTCTGAGGATCTCAACTCAGACCCTTATGCCTATACAGCAAAAGATTTACTGATCGAACTATCTTTGTAGCCCCCAGATGTCTGTTATTCCAAGCTGCCAGTTGGGGGGTTGTGGATATATGGTAGCATTGATACTTACAAAGAATGCATGATGATCCTTTCAAAAATAGCCATTCATAGCAGCAACGTATACATACAAGTACACATACAAATATATACACAGACACACTAATTACTCTACACACACACACACTCATGCATGCATGCATGCAAGCACGCATGTGCTTCCTATGTCATTGTTGCAGTGCTAAAACCTCTAATTTATAACTGTGAAATCCTATTCACCTTGGGACTTCTAGTGTTTGTGGTTTAGCACATCAAATCTATGGGGCTATGGGAATGGCCCACTTGATAAAGTGCTTCCTATGTAAACATGAGGAGCTACCTGAGTATGATTTTCCAGCACCCACATAAAAAGTACACATTTGTTATTTCAATGACAGGGAGGCAGAGACAGCAAGAGTCCTGGGGCCCACTGGTCAGCTAGTACAGCCCTAATTGGAGAACTCCAGGTCTGAGTGAGAGAGCCTTGGGAATAACACCTAAGATTGAGCTTGGGGCTCCACATGCACACATATGTGTGCAAACACACACATACCAATTTTGTGCATCAAATTCTGTTTTAGGCCTCATGCACTGAAGTTGAGACACTTGTTGGGGTTCTAGGACAGACAGACCAAGTGTACTGAGAACTGCCTCATGCAGCACTACATTTCAGAGGCCTGCTAGAGATCAGCTTGCACATCCGGTGAACAGCCCTGAGTCTTTCCTCAGCTTGGGGACCTGGTTTTGCACTTGCTTACTCCTTGCTCCTTTGCACTTAGTTTATGCTGGCTGAGTCAGGGCTGAAGGGCCTCTCTACTCAGACCTGCACCAGGGAGCGGTGGCCTCAGCCTCAGCTACTCCCTCCCATCCTGTCTCCTACCTCTTGCTCAAAGGTTCTGTTTGTGTGGCTAATGGCTCTGTACCCCTGAATAGTGCACAAGGAGCAGCTACGTTTGGCTGGACCAAGAAGACTAGCTTTTGGAAAGCTGTGGCCTTTTCATACTTTAGAAGCCACTGATCTCCTAGTCGGACCCACTGTTCATTCCACAGTTCCCGATGTCCACAGAAGCCACCTGGAGATGGAAGAGGTTGGTTGGCCTTAAGTGAGCTCACTGCCTTTCACGTGGGAAGAAACCATGAGCTCCAAAGAAGGGAGCTTTCTGCGCTGCTGAGAACTGGTTCTCCCGGCAGGGCAACAGGGTCAGCAGCAGAACAGTCTCTGGGAACTTGTGTTGAATGTTAAATCTGCTGAGCGGGATCCTCAGGGTGGGTTTAACAGTGGGCATGGCATATGACATACCTCTGGAGCAAGGTTGCTACATGTGAGTGTTGAGGAAGCAAGTGCAGAAGACAAATCATGGGCTTCAGGCTGGACCAGTTGCCAATCAGTTCCCCCTCAACACAGAGCCCCCTGGCCTTTTACACCAGTCCTCTCTATGGCCTTCTATTCAGCATGCTCCTTATGTCCTTGTGGATTGATTACAGTGTGCCTACATTTTACATGCTCCCTCCTTTCTTCCTGAGTTCTTGTTGCCGAATCCCCACTGGGCCAGCCGGGGAAAGTAGGGGGAAAGTCAGTGGGAGCCTCGAGGCTCCGCAAGGGGTGAGCAGCGCGGAGTCACCAACGACCCTGGGAGTCTGGGAGCAGGCAGAGGATGAGTTTGCTGCAGACTCAACTTATTTAAGGAAGTATTTGGGCTTATATAGGGTCAGGGATCCAATCAGGTGTTGTCATCTCTCCACTTGGGAGTAGGGGAACAGCCACCAATCATTTATCTGCTTACTAAGTGTCCATTGTAGAGGCAGGTTAGATGGCCGCTTTCCCGTTGGTTGTTCATCTCTCTGCCTGCATGGTTCCTCTATTGGGACATGTCCGGGGCATGTCCCTACGTGTTCAGATTTGTTCTAGATTCAGGAGCCCGGGCTAGGGCCTCCCTGAATCGATAGTGCTACAGGTTCTCATATGCAAGTGCATCATGGCTTTCGGGGCACAGGGCTGTGCCTTTCAGTCACCTTCTTAACCAGCACCTTGAGACTGTCAGGCAGAGACATGGGGCTTGGTACCTGTTTGGGGGACATGAACTTGTCAACTGCCTTTTTCTCTTCTTAGATCTGGAATGTTCACTCCCACTCCTAGGAGGGCACTGAAGTGTCCTTGGAAAGCCAGAGCCACCACAATGGAAGACAGAATGTGGCAGACTCCTGGCCAGGATTGCTGTCAGCAGGAGTCTCCTGAGGAGTGTCCCAGTTTCTGAGTCTTCAGTCAAATCAGGGAGAATTACTGGGTGTGTCTCCGTATGGGACTTTGCAGAGTCTCCTTTGACATATGTCAAAGTGGCCCCAGGGGGAGAACAGGGGCTCCCTCCCTGTAGATGAGGTCACTGGAAGGCAGGTTGACTGTCCTTGATATCTACTTTGGGCACGGCTCTGCATGTAATGGCTTTGGAGTCTCCCGGAGGTCTCTGTAAACTGCCTACCAAATGTGAAAAACTTTGTGGGTAGAACAAGTATAATTGTAAATAATATCTTAGCTTAAAATTAAGTAAGAAATTATACTTTGCCAGGGCTAGCTGTGGAGCTTAACCTGGACATTCTCCTTCCTTGCGTGTGTGTGTGTGTGTGTGTGTGTGTGTGTGTGTGTGTGTGTGTGTGTGTGTGTTTGCATGCTCAGTGGCTTGTGCTTGATGGTTCACAAAATGCCTCAATATGACTCCCCGTTTTGACCAACCTGATTCTTGAGCAACATGTGATTTGCTTAGTTAGAATGCCGCAGAGAAGCCGATGCAGAAGTCCACGGGGACGAAGGCAGCCCGTGACTCACCACTCCTGAGGTCACTGGCAGTCTTTCCAGGTTGTGAAGATGATGATCACGTTCAATCTGCGAGAAGTTGGCCATGACTGTTCTGAAACGAGAAAATGACTTTTTGAAATTAGGATTTCTAATATGAATGGGTTTCCATGTATGGAGGCCATAATGCATGCTGCGACAGGGAAGATTGGATTTTACCTCAAACTCATCTAACTGCTGAAGATGGAGGTGCTGACAGTACGAGCTGCTTGCCAATGGTCATGTAGCTGATGACAGAGGATAGAACACTTGGGCTGGTAGCCAGCCCCACAGAGTAATTTTCTCAAACAACCACCAGCCCTCACTGCATAGGTAGGGGAGGGCTGTGTCAGGCACAAAAATGCAGAGAGGAAAGAGGAACTTGAGGACTTGCCACACCACCTGAAGACTAGAATCCACATCCTCAGAATCTATGCCTGTATTCCCAGCACTCAGGGGGAGGAAGGGCGATGGTGACAAGGAAATCTCCAGGACAAGCTGGCCGGCAAGCCCAGCTATCATTCAATCAAGAGACCCTGCCTTAATAATGAAAGTAGAGAGCCATGCGAGACACTGACATTGATTTCGGGCCTTCATATGCCCATACTCGTACACACACGTGTACCCCCCGTGAATGCATGTACATGAATGCACCCTCATGTTTGCTCTTTCTTTCTGTTTTAGTGGTATGTGCAAACACGAACACTATGTGTGTAGGTGGAGGGTGCTTCATGTAATGTTTCAGCGGCATTCCCAGCGCACTATGCTAAGGTTCTATCTTTTTCCTCAAGTGTCTGCCACTGTTTTATGAAGACTGTCACAATCCCTCCTTTTGGCTTCCAAAGATACATAAATGATCATGACTTGTAGTTACCCTTCTGTGAGTAGCAGCTCACTTCTCAGTACTCCTATCTGGCTATAGCAGCACTCTTTGATCAAACTCTCCCATTGCTCCTCTACCTCGAACCCCCAGCCTCTAGTAACCATCATTGTGCTCAAAGCTTCTGAGGCAGCGACTTGTTTAGATGCCACATATGAGAAAGATCATGTGGCCCTGTTTCTCCATCTGACTTATTTCACATAACCTCCTGCTTTATCCATGTTCTTTCTTTTTTATGTCTGTGTAGTATTCCATCTGTTAGATGAAGCAACTTGGTTTCTATACCTGAGTTTCTCCATATCTCCACTATGGTTATAAGAAATAACTGGATAGTTGTGATGTAGGTGTTTTCCATTCATGCCTCAGCGGTTACCTGTGTTGTTCCTTAGAACCAGACCCATTCCTCCATACCCCTATTGCCTGACCCATTCAGTGCTGAGCATTGAGACAGGTCAGGAAGGGCTGGGCTTCTGTAGCTGGGTTGGAAGCATGGCCCTTACTCAGTAGCCAGGGAGCTCTGTTGTGCCTCTGTTGCACCTGAGGCATAATGGGCACCCGACCTCATGTTTGAGGCCTGGTGTTGCTGCAAGGATCACACAGGGGACAGGGGTGAAGCTTTCTGAGCTAGACAATGCTAAATGCACCATGAAGCTGTCACTGTCTTGAGACGTAAGTGCTCTAAAACTAAAGGGTAGGGAGATGGCTCAGTGTTTATGACTCTGCCTTGCAAGTAGAAAGTCCTGCGTTTGGATCCCACATCCCACATAAAAATGCCAGGCAGAAAAAGTAGCAACTTGCATTTCTGGCCCTCCTGGTAGGCAGAGCCAGGGAAAGTCCAGAGCAAAGCAAAAAGGAGGTAGAAGCAATCCAAGATTATTCCTGAAGTCACCCTTAGACCTCCATAAGGACATATAGTGCCTTCTAATACACACACACACACACACACACACACACACACACACACACACACGAATAAATAGATAAACAGCAACAAAAAAATAAAAGTAAAGAGTAGTGCTTGCTCCTGCTCTGAAGACAACTGGACAACTGCTCTGGGATGATGGTCTCAGGAACACTATGGTGCCTGAGAGGCAGCTCCACCTGGACATCCTGTCCCTACAGGTTTGGGTACAAAAGGTCACAGATGAGCTGCCTGTCTGTGGTCAGTCACACAATCCAAGCCCACAGAGAGAGGGAATCTCTGTCTTTTTGTCCCCTTTCAGCTTCTGTTGGGACGCTGGTATCCTTTGCTCCAAGCATGGTTGCTGGTAACAAACCATGCCAGAATCCAGTGTCTTCCTCCGTGACTTTTTTCCAAGAATCTGCAACTGGGCAACACTGGGTTTACCTAGGATGAATGTGCATATTTTCAGGAGTATCAGCATATCCTTTTCTGGAAAACCCAGCTTGTGCACAAAGCAGGTATACTGTGCTTTCCCTAAGACTACCAGAATGTGCCCCTTTCATCTCTATCCCCCTGTACTGGGATGGACATCAAGGGTGTGTCTTCTAAGACTGGATGTGGAAACTATCCCTTCCTTCCTTTCCTAAGTCTGCTGTGGCCCTCTCTGCCCTCATCAATCTGTCATCCATCATGGAGCCTGGATTGGAAGGCAGTAAGCAGTGGAACTTTGGGGGAGCATGTTTAAACCTACCACATTTTGCTGGCCAGATTGTTAGAGGATGTCCACTCTCTGCCTCAGCCTCGGCTCCGGTGGGAACCTGTAGCTGTTGGTGGTACTCTCTGTGCCCCGGACAATATGTTCTGCACATTGAGATTAGAATCTCATCAGGGTCACAGCACAGGGAGTCCCTGATCATAGTTTCTCAGCTTGTCATTATTTCAATATCATTTTGAATGAAGATCAGCAGAAACATAGACAAAAATGCAATGAAATAAAGGACCTGCCACTCCCTGGAGCTCCATGTGCCTCTCACACAAACCCTCAAAGAACTTAAGGCAGAAGTTTTAATTTATTGCAAAGCAGAGATTGGGCTGAAATCCTTTGCCTGCCCCTTTTGAGGTTCCTCTAGGGAAGTCAGTGAATCACTCTGATCTTTTGTTTCCTCTTCTGTAAAAAAAGTAATAAAACTTCTCTCTCACAATGGTGAAATTGCTCAGCAATGAATTTGTGCTAAAAGTCTCCATGCTGCTCAGTGAAATGGTGCTAGGGATTTCAGAAATAGAAAAACCCCTCAACTGAAATCCAAACTGGGACTTGGCCCTGGGGAAGGTTTGTTATGTACCAGGGAAGAAAAGGCAGGACAACCACAAGGACACATGCACAGTCAGAAAAGGACTGGAGGTGCTGCAGAAGGGGTGCTTGCGTAGGGACAAGTTAGTTCCTGGAGACAGGCTCACTGTTCAGAGTGGACATGCCTATGTCCACACTGCTCTTTATGGAGGTGCACTGCATCTGAAGTTACCTGGCAGGCAATGAGGGAGGGACTGGGAGCATATGGGAGGCATGTGGGGTAGTGTGTGTGGGATGTTTCAAGAAGCTACAGCCTTGCAAAATCAGCTGGTGGTACTCAGACAGAAAGGATAGTCAGAAGTCCTTGTGAAGTTACTAATGACTTGGGAGGCACAAGTGGGGGCCCCTGGTCTCACATAAAACAGGCTCTCACACCACCCTCCCCAGACTTTCATCACCCACAGGTCTCCCCACACACAGGCATATTCATGTTCTCTCCTTCCATAGCAACCACACACACGCCCACACACACACATCCACACACATATGTACACACACACACACACACACACACACACACACACACACACACACTGTTTTACACATTTGCATTAAAATGGAAAAAGAAGCCCACAGATGCTCAGGTTCCTTCTGTGGCAGGAACATGCATTCACATACCTGGCCACACACTGTCCCTTATTCTTTTGTGTGACATGGGAGGGAGTGGGGACCTCTGTGTTTACCAGGCAAGTGCCTACCACTGAGCTCTTCCCCAGCCTGAGTACTTTAAGTCATTTCTGATTACTTGTGGTACTCGCTGAGTAAGAATGCTATGTAACTACTTTTTACATTATGTCTTTTAGAGAATGACAGTAACACTGGCATCTTGACAAACTGTTGACATCAGAACCTCACACACATTCCCCACCTCCTTGGTTTATATGTTCCATATACTAATCACATACATTGACTGACTTTCTCCTCTACCCTTTTCAAAGTCTAAAGTGTACTTTTGGTAGTTACTGTTACAATTAGCCTTGTGTGGTCACACGACACCAGTCCTGAGCACATTTCCTTGTGTACAGGTATGGAATGCTGTCATTGTTTCCTGGAGGTGTGGTTGCTAAGCAATGTCATGGCTGGACAGTCAGGGGGAGCCAGGTTGTATAAGCTATCAGTGCTCCACAGTCACAGGACTCCTGTGAACTCTAGGGATGGGCACTACATGGCCTCTGAGCCCTTCCCAGGTGGCCTCCCAGATTTGATTGACATTTGAGCATTTTGAATCCCTGGTGTGTGTGTGGTTTGGAAGACAGAGGGCTGTGAAGGATACCTCTCTGTTGTAGCTATCTCTACTGACTAAGGTAGAGGAGATGGCGATTTCCTCATGTACTGTGCAGATCCTGGACTGTAAGAGTGCAAGTAGGCTGCAGGGAGCCCACAGGCACAGGGCTGGAATGTAGTGTGGCCAGTAGAGCTACCTGGGAAGGCATCTTCGGGAGGTCATGCATTGGGGAACGTAGTAGGTGCTGCAGTTGCAGCTTGCTGTCTGCAAAGCAGAGAACTAGGTCCCTATGGGCTTATTCTTTTGTCACTAATGCATGTACGAATGTTCTAGATACTACTTTTTCCTATACACACATACATTTAATAAAGTTTAGCTTACAAATTTAGTAAGAAAAAGTCTACCTACAGCAGCTAGTAACAAAACATAGCAATTCTAACATAATTAATAACAATATGACAATGTGAATAAAGTTTACCTGAGGTCCTGTCCATAGTTCTGGGAGCCACTCATCCCTTTTTGGTCCCAGCTGTACGAGAGGACTCTATTGTTTGTAACTGAACCCTGACTGACACAGTGTGTTACACAAATGATTTCTTAACACGGAACAGTTTTGGCACTTCTGGAAGGAATTCAGGTTGGTCACAGTGCACTCTCTGTCCAACGCACTAGGGAATTATTTGGGCTGCACTTTACCCAGGTCTTAGTGTGACTCTCTTACCTGAGGCGGATGTTAAATCTTCACCTTTGTGTTCAGCTTGTTTTGGAAAGGGAATCTGGAAGCTTTGCTTCTTTGTTCTGGAAAAGTTCCTGTGTGGAAATGGTTGTTTCTTTGAGGAAAATGCTTGAATAGTTTAGTCTATTTTTTCCTATGGTTATTGAGGTATTAGAGTCTTGAGGTATTTCTGGTTTTTTTTGAGGTGGATAGTTAAGTCTGTGTTTAACCTAAATAAGATCATATTCTAGATTGGAATTACTGATACATCTCATGAACATTATTTTGTTTAGTGATATGAATGTGAACTAATAAGTTGTCTGGATATTGTTTGAGGAAACACTGCCTTTAATGAGTAGAGTATAGGGTATTGCTTTTAATCTAAATCTGATATTATTCTTATTTTAAGTGAATAAGTTTATCTACTATTTATTGATGCATTAGATAAATGTGACCATGATCTTAGCTTAGATTTATTATGTGTTCCAAGTTCTCTTGCTTTTTTGCTTCTCACCCTTATTACTTAAGTTTTATTTACTTCATTGACTGTTGATGCATAAGGGTTTTCTTGCTTTAATTAGCAAGACCTGATCTGAATAATGTTTAGGTGCTTGAACTTTCCATGATCCTCCTTAGCAACAAAAACAACAGAGCTGGGCGATCCTCATTGCAAATTCTGGACACATTACTTCACCCTGCCCTCTTTGCTTTTCCTTCTAGCATTTTCTTGGACTGACTTTTCATCCTGCCCAGCATGACTATATATGACATTGATACACTTTGACAATATCACATTCTTGTTTCTAATCATATTGGACAGAATTCTTTTGACTGCTATGAAGTCTCCAGAATTCTCCTAACTAGCTTCTTCACTCCTCCTGAGCTTATTCAGTCTGGGATCTCGGCCTTTGGGATAGTGTTGCCCACCTTGTTCCTCCTCACTTAACCTAATCTAGAAATCCCTCTCAGATATGCCCAGAAGTTTATCTCTGTGATGATTTAAGTCTCAGTTGTTAACTTTACATTTGGAGGTGAGACTCTGGGGACACCTATCTAGTTAAGGCAGGCCTCTGGGCAAGCTTATAGGAGACTGTCTGGATTGCATAATTTATGTGGGAAGTCCCAACCCATAGTGGATAGACCATTCCCTGGGTAGGTGATAAAGATGGAGAGAGCTAGTTGGGCAAGCAGGCAAGCAAGCAAGTATGCAGTGATGGTCTTTGCCCTCTCCTCTTGCTGTGGCTGTGATGTGACCAGTTTCCTTGGCTCCTGATGCTGTGACTCTCCTGTCATGATGGACTATAACTTGGACTTGTAAGCTAGCATAAAACTCTTTGCTTCCCTAAGTTGTTTGGAACAATTGTTTATTATAGCAATGTAAAATGAAACTCAAACAGTCACCTAGGTGAATTAAAATCTTGTTGACAGTGAAGTCTAGGCATCATGGTCATCTTGGTAGCTTTTCATTTAGGGTTCTATACAACACTGTAAAACAAGGCAATGAAAGTGAAATGTTTGCCTACAGCATCCCTTTATCATTTGTGAGCTTGACAGTTTCTGTTTCTGCAGAGGAAAGCTTCCCTCATTAGTTATTTGACCCCCACTGGGAGGGTATATGGAGAAAGGCAGAGTAAATGTTAGAAAAAATGAAAAATGTCACTTGGAAATTCAGAATAACAAGTTTACTAACACTTGTGCTTCCTCCAGGAAGACCTCCCCATTTTCTCCAAAGACTAGAGCACTGTTCTTTGTTCTTTTTGTCTTTTCTACAGTATAGCATTCTGGCCTTAAGGATTCTTATCGAAGGAAGCTCAATTCCTCCCCCTTCACAGGTGGCTTAGGCTTTTTGTACCGCAACTGCAGCTGGGCAGGTTAGATCACAGAAGCAGAAAGCAGGACAGAGGAAACACTTTATACTCCAAAGAAAACATTTTTCAGGAAGTCACTACTTCATGAAGAGTGGATTCTTCACTCACCAGTTTTCAAAAATCTTTCTGATGAGTTTTTGTTTCACTTTCTTGTGCATGTGGGGGTGCTTGTGTGTGTGTGTACCTGAATATGTGTGTGTTTGTGTGTGTATACATATGTTTGGATGTATGTAAGTACATGTATGCATATGCAGGTGGAAGTCTAAGGGTAACATTGAGAACTATCCTTATTCTGTCTTCTACTTTATTCTTTTTAAGGCTGGATTAGGTTATTTACCTTGGGGATTCCCAGGTTCCCCCTTCTAGGGTGAAATGAGAGGTGTGCTGCTAAACATACTCAACATTTATGTGAGATCTGGAAATCTGAACATCTGTCCTTTGGTTTGTACAGCAAGTACTTTAACCACTGAGCCATCTCCTCAGCCTGAATTTGTTTATCTGTTTGAGGCAGGGGCCCATGCATCCCATCTGGGCTGCAAAACTGTGTAGCTAAGGATGTCCCGGAGCTTCTGATGCCTTTGGCATCAGAAAGGGATCAGAAGGTAAAGGGATGGGTCCCTTGACCATCTACTCTGTTTCTTCCTTTTCTCCTGGCGTAGCCCAACAGTGTTAGTAACTTCCTTTTCTGTCAGATGCCAGATGCTGTGCAGGCTGGGAACCAGCCTTTCTTCCAGAAGCCCTGTTCATTCCCTTCCCTCCACTGGGAGCTGGAAAGCCCCAAATCTGCATACTCAGCAGAGCTGTGGCAACAGGAAACGGATGTGGCGTGTGGGAGTCCCAGCCTGAG
The DNA here is from genome assembly GCA_023101885.1 of Typhlomys cinereus. Classification (NCBI taxonomy): domain Eukaryota; kingdom Metazoa; phylum Chordata; class Mammalia; order Rodentia; family Platacanthomyidae; genus Typhlomys; species Typhlomys cinereus. Next base: position 123,378 of record JALPQD010000192.1, read on the forward strand.
CAGTTCTGGAGGCCAGCACAGAGGAGCTTTGTTGGCCTTCTGCTGGGGGGCCTTGGGTTTCACCCACCCTGGACATGTTTTTACATTTGTTTCTTGGCTCATACTTTCCTGAATTGCCACGGCAGTGCGACATCAGAGTCTGAGAGGCATGCGTTGCAGCTTGTGGGTCTGCTTTCTCATGGGAAAACCTTGCTCATATTCAGAGCCTGTAGCAGATGGCAAGGTGATCTGCCACATCCCTGAGTGGTTGCTGGATTTTCTCATGCCTGTCCACGGGTGTCTGTCTGTGGGAAGTCAGTTTTTCCTCTGGCTTCCAGTTCTGTTCCACTTAGCACCTCACTGTACTTACTAGACCTGGCACAGAAGAGAATGGATTTTGCTTCTTGAGAGTCTCTGATTCATTACTGGACCCCACGTCCCCCACTCCATCATTTTTTCTCTTCTGACCTTAGCAGAGGTTATTTAGATGTAGTCATGTCAGCATTTCTAGTCTCTCTCTCTTAAGTCAGACATCTATGTGAACTCTGGGTGCTCCACCATCCCCAGCGGGCTTGCTTTGTGACGGCAATGGTGGGAAGTGGGATTGTGTCTTTTTCCTCAAACTCCCTGCCTCTGTGTGAGAGTCAAACATGCCAGGCGTGAAGACCTGCTCCTACCTTGGAGGGCTACATGCCCTGTCTGGCAGTGCTGTCCCATGACATGGACTACTCACCGGTCCCTCCCTTCTCTTTTACCTCCTTAGTTGGCCCTTGACCCTTTTCTGAGCACACTTAGGAACTTGTCAATGACCTCATCCTTCCTTATCAACATTCTCTGTCTCTTGGGAAAGGAATGGACAAGCACGATCTTCAGAGACGCCGGTGCTAGGCAGCACCTGGGTGTTTAGGGTAAGCAGTGGTGTCTCTCCAACTAGTACAGATGGCTGAGGGCCTGCATACAGGAGCCCTCTCCTCACTTTCATGCATGTGATTTCTTCTGACATCCTACTGCTTGTGAGGGAAGAGAGTCAGGTGGTTCCTACTCCAGGAATGCTTTGTGATAATGTCATACCTTTGTATTCCCTAAATTTCAGAAAGACTTCCCCAAATCACAAGCTAGCTTCTTACCTCCACTTGGAGCATGGTATACTTTGGCAGAACACTGTTCACCCTCATTTTGATAATGTATGGGACTTTTCTTAAGCAAGTATGACATGGTAGTGATAGCCACACAATCTAGGTAGGATGGGGGTGTGACCAGTGGCTCACCACCTGCAGTCACAAGCTACCCCTTCTTTGTGCAACACTTGGTAAGTTATCACCAAGAGTGTGTTAATGGAGGTTGGGGAGGTGGCTTAGTTGGTAAAGAACTTATTGTGCAAGACTAAAAACCTGATCCCAATCCTGATCCCAGCACCAATATGAAAACCATGGCATGGGGATGAATGTTGCTAATCCAGTTCTAGGAAGGGAGAAGTAGGTAGATTCCTATGGCCCCTTGGCCAGCCAGCCCAGCTTAACTGGTGAGTTAAGAGAGACCCTGTTATAAAAAAACTGAGTGACTTTGAGTGGCTGCACTTGAGGTTGGCCTCTGACCTCCATGTGTACCCACACATGCAGGTGTACACAGCCGCTGTGTGCATATAGATGGGCAGAATGTCTGATGTAAACTGTAACAGTACCATCCCAGTGTTGCCATGTTCTGCTCAGTAACAGCGTCATGCTGCATTTGTGCCACATGAAATCAGCTATAGTATGCCTCTCACAGACATTCCTGGTCTTTTTTCTTCTTCCTTCGCATGCACCATGATACATTTTTCAATGTATGTCCATGCTTTCTCCAACATACGGTCGATTTGCCTCTGCTTCAGATAGTGAAGACTGGGTGATGAGGGATGCTTTGACTAGGCTGAATACTTCTTATGTACACTGCTTGGGACCAGAAAGAGTTTGGATTTCTTTTGGTGATTTTGAAATCATATGTAGTAGAGTATCCTAGAGATGGAACCCAAGTCTAGATATAAAACTCAATTGCATATACTGTATGAAAATTGCCTCTGGAGGTTTTATGTGGGATTCTTAGCATGCCTGTATGTTAGCTGCACCCTGTTTTGTTAATCAGATCGTTGTTACTGTGAGAAAATGCCTGGGATCATTAAGTTTAAGAAAACAGTTTCCTTTAGCTCAGGGCTTTAGAAGTCCCAGTCTGCGGTTAGTTGACCCAGTTGCTTTGGTCTGTGTAAGGCAGCAGGGCACAGTGTGAAGAGCACGGGAACCCACCTGCTTACCGTAGGTGACTGGAAGCACAGAGGGGAGTATGGAGTACCTAGTGTCCTTCAAGGACACGCCCCCTGTGACCTCAAGTTCTCACTGGGCCCCACCTCCTCAGTTCTCCCAACAGAGTGTGGACTGGGTTCCACGTCTTGAGCCCATAGACTTTGAAGGCCATTATCCAAACCATAGCACCCCATAGCACCATCATACTTGGTGAATTCCAGTTATTGGCACTCAGATAGATATGACTTTGAAGTTTTGAGGTGTTTAAGGTCTTTGATTTTCAGATTAAGGGTGCTCAATCTTGGACACTTTTCCTGGTGTGGAAACAAGAGGCAAACAATTGAGAAAGAAAGAGGGGGAAGAGAGAGAAGGGGAGAGAAAGAGAGAGAGAGAGAGAGAGAGAGAGAGAGAGAGAATGAGAATGAGAATGAAGATTGGTTCTGCTTTACCAGGGGCTGTGATTTAAAATTTCTTTAGATAGGTTTCCAGGAACCCAAAGAGAAGTGGTAGCTTCTAGAAAGGAACAGATACAAATGAATTTATAAAAGTAAGCTAGTTTTTAGACTATAGTGGAAGAGCAATGTATTAGACCCCTGCATAGTAACAAGATGACAAATTTGTACCGATCTCTGGCTGATATCTTTTAAAACTCTGAACCTTGTTTTCCTCATTTGTTAGTAGGGAATGAGAATTTCTCATTAGAGTGGAGACAATAAACAGTACCCAGCATCTGCGCATATGGCTGGGTGAGTGGCATTTAGCTCTTCCCCGCCTGTCTCTGATTGGCATCAGACACATAGTGCACTGAAGTTGTCTGGGTTGCTGAGTTATCATCTACTATAGAAATCCCAGACCATCTTTACATCTTCTCTTACTATCTGTTAATGTGTGCATGCATGAATATTCCTATATTGTATACACATCTGCACACATGTGCACATGAGAAGGCCAGAAAACAACCTTAAGTGTCACCACTAGAAATTCTCTATCTATTTTTAGAGACTGTCGATGACCTGGAGCTTCTAGATTCTGCTTGTCTGTCTGGTTAGTGAATCATAGGGATCTGCCTCTCTCTGCCTCTTTAGGATCAGATAGCAACAAATGCTACATGGTCAACTTTTGAAGTGGGTTCTGGAGATGGAACTTAGGACCTTGTGCTCACTACGATGCTTGAGACATCCCCTGATTCCTTACCCTACATATTTTCCTGGCCATTTTTATGTCTTGGGCCACTTCATAAAAATGCCATTTGTTTCTCAATCACAGGTTTGAGCAGTTGCTATAGTATGCATTCTCTGTCTTTCAGTGGAAATCACCTAGACCATGGGTATCCAGAACTCCCCAAATTTGTCTCTTAGGGGTGGCCTATTTGCCAGCTTAAGCTCCTTCCTATAAGTCTTCATGGACCACAAATTCCCATGATGTCCTCAGATGTTAGAAAAGGTGTTCCACCTTCCTGGAATGAACCCTTTGAGGGCAGCTATGATTGAACCTGCAGTCTTCCTACCTCAACAATCATGGTCCCCTTTCATCTGTTTTCTGTGAATATAACAGAATAATATACAATAAACATAGGAATTCTGAGAGAGAGGCAATCCTTATTTGCCAGATAGCATGTCTGACCAAATATACTACTGAAGTTTTAGCATGCATTATGGTGGGAAAATTGTTAATAGCACTTTAAAAAATGTTCCTAATGCAGGGTGGGGAGATTAAAGGGTTAGCTGCACAAGTGTGAGGACCTGGGTTCAATCCCCAGAGCCCACAGAAAGCCAGGCATGGTAGATTGCATCTGTGATCCTAGTGCCCTTGTAGGGACTTAAGAAACAAAGACAGGAGAGTTCTCAGAAGCTAGCCTGGCATGAACGGTAGAAAATAATTAAGAGACCCTGATTGGAACAAGGTGGAAGGAAAGGACCAACTCTCAAGGTTCCTTGTCTTCTAACTTCCACATGTGCTTAGTTGTATGAAGTTGTATGATTCTACATTCGCATATATGAACATGCACATGCATATGTCTCTACAAACAGACAGATAGACAGACAGACAGACACACACACACACACACACACACACACACACACACACACACACAAACACATTTAGGGGATCAGTTCCAACCTCAACTTCAGTCTTTCCAGGTCACAAAGCAATACTTTCTATCTTCAAATATTTAGACAAAGGTTCAAAGACACAAAGGCTTTCTTTTTGGCTTTAGAACATCCAGGATCCATGGTTCCTGTTCTGTCCAGGCTGAGTTCTGTGGAAATGTTTTTCCTTCTTTCTCTTCCTGGACAGGATTTGTGGGGAAATCTATTTAACCCCACCCTCTCGTGGGAACCCTTTGTAGGGGAGCAGCATGTACCATGGGGACTCATTGTTTAAAGTAAGTATGCTAGCAATGCACCTACATGCATACACATGGCTTTCTCAGGGAGGGGGTGTTGTGGCAACCCTGCCCTTCTTCATCATTGCTTCCTAAAATTCATGACAATACTTTTCACCATGGTTAGTCAGGTTCTCTTTTCTGTAAGTGCACCCTCAGTTTCCTTGCACCCCCGCAATGCTCCAGTTCTCGTCCTTTTGAGTTATACATGAGAAAGTATTTAACAGCCATGGGAAAATGTTTTTTTTAAGTGACAAAAATGTCTTCTCTGGAAACTAGAGCAAGCTGTTCTGAGGTCACGTGGTAGAGAGAACTTCCTCTAGCAGGGCTCTGTTAATGAGAAACACACGGAAAATATTAGGGTTGTATTTCTTCAGTATCAATCAGCTTGAGAAACAAGTGGAAGACAGAGGGATTGGGATCTCCACACATTTCATACACAGATGGAATTTGAGTTGCTGTCAGGACCCTGTAGCTGTGTGTCCTGACCCAGGAATGCTGGCTGCTCCCACGATGCGGTGGCCTTGGGGAAGTGTGCACTGTCCTGTGCATCTTCTGGGCATTATCTAGGATTGGCATTTGTGTGATGTGTCCAGGCACATGGTCACAGACTCAAGGTTTGGAGAAAAGTAATAATTTGCAAAAGAGTTTCACCAGAGACCGTGTCCTTCACTTTGTTGTAATGGTGGCTGGTGGCTGTGTCTTCCAAGTTGGGCTTTCTTTGATGGCATACACTAAAGAATCTATCTGGCTCCCATGTGACCAAGTTCCTGAATACTCACAGTGAAATTGGTGAGAAATTGGCCACACAGGTCTGGGGAGATAGCTTAGTGGTTAAATCACTTAGTGGTTAAATAGATTTCCCCACAAATCCTGTCCAGGAAGAGAAAGAAGGAAAAACATTTCCACAGAACTCAGCTATGCAAGGAAAAGGACTATAGGATAGAGAGATGGCTGGAAGGTTAAAACCTTTCCCTCATAAAGGACCTGAGTTCAGATCTCCAGATTCCACATAAAAATACCAGGTAGATGTGATGAATGTGGCCTGCAATTTGTGACCCTGGAAGGCAAAGCCTGGGAAACCTTACAGCAAAGCAATAAGGAGGTAGGACAATCATAGAACCAAGGGTTCTGATGCCACTTTGGGGCTCCACGGACACATGCACTCTAGTACCCCCTAGTACACACAGACACACAGGCATACAGACACACACATGCACACACACACACACACACACACAGAGGCACACGTAGAGGCACATATATGCTCAAGTAAAATAAAAAAGGACTGTAGCTGGGACCCCCATATCCCATGTAAAATGTTATGCATGTGTGGTGATCCCTCGACAATTGCAGCTTTAGAGGTGAGCTCTGGGTATAGCTAGAGACCCATTATCAAAAAAATAATGTGCAAGTGTGTTTGAGGATGATTCCTCATATCACTTTTGGGCCTCCACACATGTGCAAATGCCTGCATACATATGTGTATATATAGGTCTATCCACATGCAAACATACGTGCCTGTGCCCCATTTACACATACATACATTTCTTTTAAATGAAAAGAAAAAGGCAGACACTTTCCACTGTGGTCTCAAGCAGGTCTCAAGTAGAATTCAGAGCCTTCTCAGTGGACGAAATGATTGTTTTGCCAGGAAATTATTCTTTTCTTTCATGTCCCTATTCTTTTGTAGGGCTCCTTAGACCTGATTTGAGCTGAAGAAAGGAATGAGAAAAGCTCACACACATGTTCTAGTGAAATGATTTGTATCTCCTAAGTGTATGCATTGGAGTCCTGGCCCCCGTGTGGGATGATCATCATGCAACAGATGAGTGACAAGTCTCCCAGCACCAGGCAGGAGATGACTCACTGCATACCCTGAACAGATCTCTTTGTCTGTGTCTGAGGCCCAGAGTGCTTACACTCTTCCCTCTTCAGAGCCCCTCCCCCGACATCCTAGAGAGCAAGTGAGGTGAGACAGGAGTGCCCATGTATCCCCAGTGGAGTCCCGATCACGGAGAGAGGGATACTCCAGGAAGACAAGGCAGCAATTTCTTCTGGATAGCCCAATGGGGGAAACAGAAGTCAAACTAATAAAAGAGCAAATGTGCAGATAAAGTCATTATACCTTGTGCGAAATGTCTGCAGGACACACTCAATGCCATGAGGGAGCTCTGCAGAATGTGAGCTTCCTGTAGCTAGAAAACATTCCAGTATTGTAGTCAGAGCAGCCACATTGTGAAGAGCAAGGAGAGAAGATGTGCAGGTGGAGGAAACACCAGCATGACAAGTAGATTTAAATATAGAAAGATGGTTGAGCATGGAAGGCAGGAAGAAGGACAAGAGATGGAGGCTACTCATAGGGTGGTACTGGGGGAGGGGGCTGATGAGGCAAGAGGAAGGGAGAAGCTGAGAGTGCAGAGGGCAGATGGTCTAAGGAAGATACTTATAGCTTGCTTGGGTGTGGAGTGGCGTCTACAGATCAGGTAGTAGGTGGCAGCCATTATCTATAGGAGGCGCAAGAAGGAAAACACGAACACGAAGAAGGGAGCCTGCACTGAGGTTTTCCTCATTGCCATGTTGGCATCCCGGGGAACGTCTGACCGCACATCTCCTTGCGTGGGAACCACAGTGTCCTCATGACTTTAGCTGGCACTGCAGCACCATTTCAGTGTGACAACGAGGACTTCCTTTGAGGTTCTGAGAGACTGAAACTTAGAGGTTTTATAATTTGCTGGGATGGAGTCTAGAAGAGGGGCAGGGCAAAGGTCAAACCAAAGGGAGAGAGTATGTCTCCTGATGACATCGTCTTTCTGAGGTCTCTTTGTGGATTCAAACACTGGCTTACGTCTGAAGTCCATTAAAAATATTAATAGAGCTGAGATATGTTTTCATTTTTCTCTTCTGGAAACATCTATTTTACAGAAGACTTGAGGAGCTCCCAAGTATAGGAAAGTCTAGTTGTTGCTTAATCCACCCAGCGAGTGACACTTCAGCGGCTGAAGAGAAGAGAAAGTGTCCCCAAGTGCCTAAGCAGCACAGCTGTGATCCTGCATAGGCACTGGAACCGCAAGCCTTGCTTGTGCTTCAGTCTGATGGGATATAAATTACTAGGAGGTGAAAATGTGCACTTTTGATTCCACGGGGAGTCCCTTTGATAACTTTAACAGAACATGGACCTTCTAAGCTAGGGAGATAGCTCAGGGAATAAAGCACCTTCATGCAAAGCTGGAGACCTCGAGAGTTTGATCCATGGAAGCCCATATTGTGCATATGTGCATCTTCCCTCTTTAGTAAGTAAATAAATTAACTATTTAAAAACAAACAAACAAATAAATAGACAAACAAAAAACAGGGACCTTCAATACTCACACAGACTGATCCAAACCACCGTTACCTTGCTTAATGTTCAGCTACTATGTCAGGTGTCCAGTGGTCCCCAAATCCCTCACAACAATGTCTATGCTGTCCAACTTAGCAAAACTTCCACTTTGCAAGTGGAATTAACTGAAGGACCTTGAGGTGGGAACATTATCCAGGCAAATCCAGCATCTCACCAGCACCCTTATAAGAAGGCAGGACTGGGAAGATGGCTCACAGTTAATGCACTTGTTGTTCAAGCAAAAGGACCAGATTTCAGATCCCTAAATCATATGTAAAGCGAAGGGCAGGTGGTAGAACTCTTGTTGTTCCAGCCCTGGAAGGTAAAGCCTGGGAATTTCTAGAGTAAGTTGGCTAGACAGACTAGCCCTGCTGGTGAACCCTGGGTTTAATTAGAGATCCAGCCTCCAAAAAGAATAAGGTAGAAAAGTGATCAAAGATAATTCCTAATATCAACCTTGAACCGCCACATACATGTGCACAATACCCACAAACTGTTTGCACACCAGATTTGGACACATATATACATGCAGACACCCACCCCATACACATGAAAATGGAAAAAAGAAAATGGATGGTAACATTAGAATTGGGGTCAGGAGAAAAAAAATACCAATGTGGGGACAGAGGCTGGGCAAGGGCACTTGAAGATGGAAATAAAGGAATGTGGGACTTCTGAAAACTGGAAGGAATAGAAAAGGTGTTTCCTACAGCCTCCAGGGGACTTCAGACCTTTGACATCTTGGTTCTAGTATAGTAAATGAACTGTAGCATATTAGATTCATGTTGTCTGAAGCCTCTGAGTATGAGGCTTGTCATGGCAATGGGCTTTACAACACATGAACTTGAAACTGTGTGCACGCACACGGACCTTCGTGCTGAGTCATGCTGCGCCACTCTGATTCCTCATGGTTGAGTGGATCCTTAATGATGTTCTTCTCTTCAATAAACCAGAGTATCTTCACTGAGTTCTGTTATGTAGAATACTCTGGAATTAGTGCCCTATTATTCCAGGATCTCTAGAGGCATAGGCAGGAGGATAAGTTCAAGGTCATCCTCAGGTGTAGGGAGTTGAGACTGGCCTGGCTATATGAGAACCCACCTCAATATATGTCTATATCTCTATATCTCTATATCTATATCTATCTATCATCTATCTAGATATAGACAGATATGTATTATGTACTATGTGAGTATGTGTGTGTGTTTGTATACATGTACAGATACAGAACATGCAGACAGACAACAGACCAAACACACACGGCAGTAGAATTCAGGGCCACAGCTTCTGCAAGATCAACTCCTCAGCTTTGCAGTCTGCAGTAGTTTGTCAAGAACTGACCACTTCCTATGTATGGCTTGTTACTATTACAACTCAATACTAACCAGAGAATCAAACATGTATGCACAATGCATACCTTGCTCATCAGCTCTCTCAGCTTCCCCAGGCCTGCAGCCTCTGAAGCAGGGGTCACCTGAACTCTTCTTTTTCTCATAATGAAGTGGCCTTGTTCCTCAGTCTCTGCATTTCCATGATACACAAGTGCAGGTGGCTGGGTCTCTGGGGCCAACTGTACAGTCTCCCCTCACCAGTAAGCAGACTTCTCCCCTTCTGCTTGTCTGACAGTAGCACTTCCCGCTGTAATCCTGGACTTCTGTTTTGGTAATCGTTCTTCAAAATTAGCATAGCCCATCAAAGATGATCTGGGCCCCATCAGACTAGCATGGAGGGTGACATCCATGCTCTGCCTGCCTGCTGACTGACAGCTCTGCTCAGGGAAGGACAAGGCCAAGTAGAGCTGACATCTGAGGAAAAAGAGAGGTGAGCAATACAGTCCTTATAGTGCCTGGTGACACAGGCTCGCTGCCACCTTGGAACTAGTAGTGATCACCTTTACTCTGTGTCACAGCTAGGAGCCCTGGTTGGAGGTCAAACCTGCCAATCAGGAGCTAGGGGTTGTTTCTTACAGCAGCGCCTGTGATCTTGACTTATATTTCAAGCAAACAAGGATAAATATGGAAAGCAGCCGCTACAGCATGGTTGCCAGATGTAACCGAAGGCTAAGGAGCAGGAGACCCATGCACAGAGACTTGGGGTGTGAGGAGCTGGAGAGGGGGCTTTGAGAAGCAGATAGGAGGGTGCAGAGTAGCATCTGAAGCTGTGGGAGCAGAAAGCAGGGTTGCACCTCCAGGGCCCAGATAGCAGGGAATAAAGATGATATTGTTAAAAAGAATTAAGACTCCACCTGAAGACAGGTAGGGTGATGGAGTACCACGTTTTGTGGAAAATGAATTAGGTATAGATAGAAAATGCTGGGGCTGGGGAGAGTGTGGCAGAAAGGTCCAGGAAACAGCCATATCTAAAGACAATACTGGGAATCAAAGGATTATGCTGATGAAGCTTGTCAACAAAAGAAATGAAGGATGGAGGAGCATGGAGGTAGCACCTCTCTGGTTAAAGAAGGTCAGGAAAGAAAAGGGTTTCCCAAGCAGACAAGGTTGGGTGTGTGGGATGGGTTATCTTTAGACATTCAGGAAACCTCATTATTAGAACAATGTTGTTATGGGACTGTCATGTCTGTATCTGTTTTATTGAAATTAAAAATCCAGAAACAATGTGTGTAATGCTAGCCTGAGGCAGCAGCCTCCTGCCCCAAATCCAATATTGGCAGATGAGGTTTTCTAAAACGCCATCACCTGTCAGATCAAATTAATGGACATATTTGAATTTTATTGAGCTTTCAGGCTTCAGAGTACTTAAATGGAAAATTATTTTGATTTTATAGTCAGATAAAAGCTGTAAAAATATTCAAGATTTGTACCTGATGTGGTCATGTTACAATTTAAGTCACATTACCATGAGAATAGTTATGCTGATCCAGGGAAATGATAATGATGGGTGTTATTCCCAGATGGGAAGGTTTATTTGCCCTGTGTTGACAAACTCATCTTAGGGCCCTGTGAGTTCATTGGAGGGTCTGCCAGGCTGTCCCCATTATTTGCAGTGTCAGGACAAGAGGCATGGTGTTAAGGAGCTTGTGTACAGTCTCTGGTCTGGCCTGGGGTCCACTGCACACATCACAAGGTGGCTGCTGCTTGGAAGGCATTGTACTCCCTGGCCTTGAAGGTAGTTGGTTAGGATTTGGGACATTTTCCGGCATCAAGATTCACATGATAACTCTGGTATTCCCATTTTCTTGGTTGGTTGAGACCTGGGTTTTATCAGTGACCCATATGCAGTTAAAGGGGGGACGCAGGTGGATCTAACCCTTTCCCCATCTTACTGAAAACCATCTTTCACATACGCCAGAGGGTCAGAGTCAGAAGGAGTCAGCAGGAGAATCTGCGTTCCCTTGGAAAAAGATGTCTAGAACACTTGGCTGCAGCACATATTTGAAAACAAAAAACCAGGGGAAAATGGCAGGGTAAGGAACTCAGACGCAGATGATTCAGCTTCCTAACTTAAAAAAATGTATCAAATCTCCAAGAGTGAATTCTAGCAGAGAAGACAGCAAAGGCAGTAGGCCAGTGCCTTCTATCCAGTCTAGAGTTAGAGGACGTAGTGGAGTCTAAGCTGAGCTGGTATGGGAGTTGGTCAGCATCTTTGTGGCCTGCATCATGCATGCCCTGGGCCTCTTGGGTTGAATTGGTTATCAGTCTGCACACAGCATCTCTTCCGCTGCATCTCTGGGAATCCATTGATAAACTTCTGATTGAATGCTGAGCTCTCTGACTAAATGTTATTTAAGTTCCTTGTGACCTGGTATCTTTCCCTGCCCCCTGCCCACCAAGAACAGATGTCTGGGAGTTGAACATCAATCTATCAAGGTTCTTTTTTTTCCCCCGGCAGTATGGATCCATATTCTAGGATGGTGTCATTACAGGATGGTGTGGACTGCAGCTGTTGCTGGAGACTTCTAAAGCAGACTTGAGGCTTACTCTGTCCCATAGGGACCATGGCTTTCAAGGGGTGTAGGTGTGTTGTAGCTGAACCTTAAAACAGAGTCTAATACAAGGACTTGCTTGCCAGGAATGGTGGTAGGGTTAGGTTGCAGAAATGGAGAGGGCTGGAGGCATTATCATCAGTGGCCCCCTGGGCATAAGGGGCTCTGTGCCTCTGGAGGATTCTTCTTCCTGAGGGGCTGTGGTGGAGGCTTCTCTGCTGTCCTTGGTCATTACTTCCCTTGACTTCTGGCTATGCCTGCAAGAACTTGTGGGCCTTCCTGAGCTAGAGACAGGGCAAGAAGCTGAGAGATGCACAGAGATGCACAGAGCAGGAGCTTTCCTGCATAAGCAGACCCAGAGCTTTGTGGATACAGCCAGGTCAGAACAGTACTAGCAGCAGATAACTTAGGGTTGGTCTGTCCACAGAGAGCAGATAATGACATTTTTTTCATGTGTGTGTGTGTGTGTGTGTGTGTGTGTGTGTGTGTGTGTGTGTGTGGTGTGTGCATGCGCATGTGCCAAAGACAACTTCAGGTGTTGCTCCTCAAGTGCTGTCCATCTTGCTTTTTTTCTTAAACAGAGTCCTTCACTGGCCAGAGAGCAACAGGGATCTGCCTGTCTCTGCCTCTCTAGCACTGGGTTTGGGAATGAGTGCCAACGTGATTGAATTCTTTTAATTTGGGTTTTGGGAATCAGTCGTAGGTCCTTTTGCTTTCAAAGCAAGCACTTCACCAACCAAGTCATAGCTCTAGTCTTCTTTAGCTGTTTTGAGACAGAGCCTTGCTATGTAGCTTAAACTGACCTTGGCCTCCCAGTCCTCCTGCCTGAGCCTTCTGAGCATGGGGATCTTTATACCTGGCTAGGAAGGATTCCTCAATTCTCCTGCCCTCCTTTTAGTAGGCATCTTATTATTGAGGGCTTGGTACAGATTATTCCCAAAGTAGAGCCTCTCAAAAGGAGGTGTAGAGACCTCTGGCTCCACCCCAACCCACTGACTCCAAAAATGTAATTCTGAATGATCTCTCCAGGGCTTTCCATGATCACAAACAGGAGAGAACTCCTGGACTCTTGCTTCCATTCCCTTTATTATTGTTCACATCGAATCCTCAAGCATATGTTGATTGGACACTGGTTTGGTGAGCACCTCCGTGGTAGGGCTATAAAATAACACAGTCCCTGCCTTGTAGTCCCATGGCCTTTGGAAGGACAGGCAATGCCTACCTCCCTTACTGTGGAGTCAGGACTGTGGACCAGCAACATTGGTATTGGTGGACTGGCAGGAAAGGAAGGTCATATTTTCCAGCATCTGCCTCCATGGGGATCTCTAACATAACCAGCTCTTCAAAGTGTCCCTGAAACTCCCGCTGGGCATTTGTAAGAAGGGGCTTCATGGCAGTTTCTAGAAATAGACATGCCTGAAAGAGCTGTGAAGGAATCGCAACAAGGCAGGGCAGGATGATGCTTCTGGAAGCAGGGCACTTGGTGGAGCGTATCATACCCAACAGCAAGAAATGCCCAGTGTACAAATGCCCAGGGGCTTTCCTGAAGGGCCAGCCACTATGAGCTGGACATCATTGATCAAAAATGTAAGTTCTCACAGATGGGAGCAAGCACAGAGAGAACAACTTAGTATGCTTTTGGTATCCCAAATCTTTAAGAATCTGGACAGGTCTGATGGGTCATCAGTTCACATGATAGGGAATAGGGCTGGAAAATGGGCAGCAAAGGAAGGCAAGCAGTGAGCTCTGCCTCACACATCTGAAATGGGCATGCCAAACAGCTACCAAAAAGGGAGCAAGCAGGTGCACAGATCCTGAGGAGATGACTAGATGTGAGCTTCCCGAGAGAGGAGTACTTGGTGTGAGTCAAATACATACTAGTACTTCATGGGTGAGCTGTGGGCAGCATCTATAGAAATAGGAGGGGCTGGAGAGGTGGCTCAGGGGTTAAGCCTCTGCCTTGCAGGCGGAAGGTCCTGAGTTCGGATCCCAGATCCCACGTATAGATGCCGGGCGGAAGCGGGGGCGGCCTGCGCTTCTGGTCCTGGTAGGGCGGAGCCTGTGAATCCCAGGGCAGAAGGAGGTAGAGGCATCCATGGTGGTTCCCGAATTCGTCCGTGGTTCTACACACACACACACACACACACACACACACGCACGCACGCACGCACATACATACGTACACACGCACAATTGAATAAATAATAATAAAAAATTTAAAAAAAAGAAACAGGAGATTCCTACAGTCAGGAATCAGTGAGAGCTCTCTGGAGGTTTGCTGGTGATAGTGTCCAGTGCTGTGTAGCAAGGAGAAGGATTTAAGAGACTTAGTTGACAAGCAGGGAGGTCCCAATGGGTGTAGTTTGGAGAACAATCTTAGACGAAGTCAAAGATGGGACTGAAGTCTGTATATTTGCAGTCTCTGAGGAGACATCCTTCAATAATAGCATGCAGAGAGCTGTGCAGTCAGTCAAACTAAAAGCAATGTGTCTCAAGCCCAGGTCCACATTGAGATTCATATTTAACAGCCAGGTGACCTGGGACATTACGAAAATTCCCTGGCCTCAGTCTTCTCATCTATACAATGGATTGACATGATGACACATCCCCATGCAACTAAAGGATTAAACTCTTGGCATAGTGCCAGAGTAGCATGCAATATGTGTTGGGTATAGTTACATTTTATTCTATTTTTCTGGTGGAATTTCATTAGGCAAGGGGGCTATTATTAGCCTTGTTTGAGAAAAGCTCTATTTTTCAAGAATTTCTGGTAAAACAACATCTGGAGCGTGGGGAGATAACCCAGTGTGTGAGAACGTTTGTTCTGCAAGCATAAGGAGCTATGAATTCAAATCCCCAGTACATACATGGACTATATGCACGCACGCACGCACGCACGCACGCACGCACGCATGCACGCTGGCAGTCATTTGGGACTTGTCAATGCCAGTGCAGATGTCTGGACTCAGCTATCTAAGCAAGTAGGTGATCCTGAGACTCCATCCGGAAAATCTCTAAAACCAGGCACCCGATCCCAGATAGAGGAGAAACATTCTACTGAAACAAATTGGGACAAGAGTCTGGAGCAGGGTGGAACTGATTGGTTCTCAGGAGGGAGAAGGCAACAAGGCCACATGCTGGGGAAGACAGTGTTGATTTGATTGTCCTGTTACGATAGTTTGACTTTGCCCATAGGACAGTATGAAAGCAGCATCCATTCAGTAGAAAACATGCTTCTGTTCTAAATTGCCATTTTTTTTCCTGGTTTAGAGCTGGGTGGTCAGCCTCTCTAATGATGCTGGGAGTGAGCTACAGCTGTGGTCAGCCTTGCGACTGCACACTAGGTTAGCCATCTAGACTCTGCTCTATGCTGGGGTGTTAAGCTGGCATGTTCCTTGGGTCATCATATCCAGTACACTCTTAGCTTATGATTTGTTCCACTTCTGATGCATTAGGATGCAACCCCAGTATGAGCCAAGGCACAATGAAAGGTTCTGTAGGACTACTCAGCACCCACAGAGTGACTGGGAAGCTCAAGGCCTTCACTTCTTCACAGAAACACCAAGTCAGTTCAACATGTGGACCAAAACAGCAACTTCACAGAGCACTGAAAGCTGGTTAAATACTAGTAGCCACAAAGAGTCCCTAAGGAACCCAAAGGAGCTTCCACTGAAGAAAAAGCCAGGCTCACCACAGCAGGTACTCGAAGGCCTCCTGTTTATTCGCTCTCACCATCTTGCTGCTATACCACTGGATAGTGACAGGAAGTTACATAATCTTGGTTCTTCCCTCTGGGCACACTAGAATCTGCCTTATGAAGTTTAAACTTGTCTGGAGGTACCTGTGGCAGTACTCTCTGTGTCACTTGACTCAGGGAGCAACGGGAATGAGGTGGAGTACAGATATTAGGTTGGGGACCATTCAATGCAGTGCCAAATGTGGTGATATGCAGTTGCTACAGCAGAATAGACATTATTCAACACAGGGGACATAATCCAGAATACCATGAGTTAGACCACAAAATACATCTTAACTCAAAAAGACTGAATTCATGCCAAGGATCTTTTCCAACAGCAAGAGTGTTGTCATAATCTCATGACAACACCCCACTCTCCTTGTACCAAGTCATCTTAGTCTCATATTCCATTGCTGCAAGGAATGCATGACTCAAACAATTTAGGACAACAAGGGTTTATTCCAGCTCAAGATTCTAAGTTATAGTTGATCCTAATGGCAGGAAACGCAATACCAGCATCAGAAGCCATACCATATCTACAGGAATAGATGACAGAGACCTTCTAGCTTACCTTCTAGCTTACCGGTCTGCCTACTTGCCAGATATTTCTCTTTTCGTCTCACTCACCTACTAAGGGAATGGTCCCACCCACTACAGACTGGATTTCCCCATATCAGTTAGATAACCTACAGGCTTATTCAGAGTTTTGCCTTAACTAAGTGGATATTCATAGGCATGCCTAAAAGTATAACAGACATAGTTATGAAAGTATAAGTAAGAGGAAGAAGACGGAAATTTACAACTCTGAAAATCCAACAGTCTGAGGTAACCAGTGGTCCAGAAAAGAAATCAAAAACATCTCATAGCACATAGAAATGGAACTAGATCATATTAGGGTGTATGGAGCAGCAAAAACAGGGTCTAGACAGTTCAAATCAGTGCACTGGAAAGTAAAAGATCTCAAGCCAATGACCTAGTTAAGGAAATAAGTAGGAAAAGACCAGAGTAACCAAAGTTAGCTAAAAAAAGGAAGCAAGAAAGATAACAATTAAACAGGCATGAGAAAAACAACAGATTTTTAAAATGATAGACGTGCAAACCCTTAGCTGGGTTACTGTGAACTGACAGAAGTCATCCATGAATAAAACGAGGGCATATTATGAGTGATCATACAGACAGACAAAGTATTCCCAAAGGCTGTCACAAACTCTCACGTGACAATGAGCAGGTGAGCAGAAAAAAATGGAAAGAGTCCTCGAGACATATAATCTACTAAGCCCAAGCTATGGA
This sequence comes from Typhlomys cinereus, assembly GCA_023101885.1. NCBI lineage: Eukaryota > Metazoa > Chordata > Mammalia > Rodentia > Platacanthomyidae > Typhlomys > Typhlomys cinereus. Next base: position 140,370 of record JALPQD010000192.1, read on the forward strand.
ACACGAAATTTGAAAAAATGAAACTTGATCAATACCTACTGGGAAATGGAATCAATGAATAGCATAGGGTCAAGGAAGAGCTTAGGACTTGACAGTTAATCTCTACTGGTGAATTCTACCAAACACTGAAAGAAGAAATAGCATCAATCCTTTTCACATCCTTCTGAAAATTTGAAGAGGTAGAAACACTTCTAAACTCATTCTTTGAGTACAAAATGACTCATATTGGTCTCCTCACTGAAAAGTACGAGTGAGTAGCATTCAGCAGCATGTTGGCTGGATAACACACTGTGGTCTAGTGGATTATTCCTGGAATGCAGCCAAGCATTCCTCCATTAGTGTCTGTGGAAAACAACTTCACCATTAGTTGAAAAGTTAAAAACGACTATGACCCAGCAATCCAATTTCTTACTACATGCCCCAAAGCATTACAAGCAAAGAATCAGAGAAGAGATTTATGCACCCAAGTTCATGGCAGCAGGGACGACAGCAGAAGCAAGGTCACTGACTCATCTGTGGTATAATGAAGAGACAAAATGTGATAGACACACATGACAGACCGTTATTTGTCTGTACAAATGAAGACCTTTTGGCCCATACAAGCTACAACATGGGTGGTGGTTGAGGTCATTATGCTAAGTAAATCATGGAAGAATGAATACCATCAGGTTAGAATACATGAAATATCCAGAGTGCTCATCAAATTTATGACAGAAAGTAGACTGGCTTCCCATCAGCACTGCACATGTGCCTGCGTGTTAGATAGTAGCAGAGAAGAGAGAGACTACATGTCCCAGCGTACTGACTTGTGAACATTTGAATGATTAGTAGCCTGAGAGGACACAGTGCCTGCCAGGCCCCCCTACCCAATTTCATATCTATAAGTCTACAACATTGGGCAGTCTCCCATGGACTGGACGTTGTGTTCTTACAGCATGGACAATCTCCTTTGTCAGGGTTCTGTGAACTTGCAATGTGGCCAGCCTCCCATGGGCCAGGTTCAATGTGCACATGCAAGGACAACATCTCTGAGCCAGTGCTATGCAAGTTTACAACATGAATGGCTTCCTAAATGTATTTTCCTTTGTTGCTCATCTTTTATATCATAGGCCAGTTTTTTTTTTAAAAGAAGGATATAAAAGTGAGAGGTAGACATGTTAGGGGAGTGTCCAGGGGGAGTGACTGGAGTGAGAATGGGATAGTTATGATCTAACCTAATTGTATATGTATATGAGATTGTCAAATAATAAAAATACATTTTTTAAAAAAGTAAGTAGACTGGCAGTTGTGTTGGATTAAGATGCCATGGGATTTGTCCAATGGACATAGAATGTTGGGTGAAGAAAAGAGTTCTGGTGATAGATGCTGGTGACAGTTCTATGCCTAATGACACAGACTGTGCACTGAGAAGTGGCAGAGGTAGCAAATGTCATATGTGTATTTTACTGTGACTTAAAGAGAGAGTTCTGAGAACAACGAGGATGTATAAAGGAGCAGTGTGTAGAATCCAGGGGTGGGATGAAGGAGTGGAATGCTCACTGGCATTTGTTATGATGACTTCATGTGTAGAGAGCATGAGCTGGAGGAAGGAGCTGGGACACCAGGTGAGAGGAAGACTGCGGCTTTCAAATATCTGGATGCTATGAGAAGGGCTGGGGATGTGTCGAGTGTAGCTGAAACATCAAGAAACTCTCATGACATGGGTCACAGAAAGCTGCATAACTTATCTGGTATGTTCTTATGTATGTGTAGTTCATGTGGTATTCAGGTGTTGCAATCAACTTGCATGGTTGCTGATCAATTACCATCAAATGGCTTAAGGGAACAAGAGGTTTATTTTCTCTTATGATTGTCCGTTACAGTCTTCAGTCCAGCATGACAGGAGAGCTCATACCAGCACCAGGGCCGAGGGAACTGGCCATACCACCACCACATAACAGCTGAGAGAGGGACGATCCTTACTAGCCAGATCAGCATGTGGGACCAAGTGTACACAAGGATGCCAACTTTCTCAATCAGCTCTCAGTATTTTATTCCAAGGCCTAGTCCCACCCACCATGAGCTAGACCTTCCCCATCAGCTAGACAATCTCCTGCAGATTTGCTCTGAGCTTAACTCAACCATTAATTCTCTACAAATGTGCCCAGAGCGCAAACCTGTCAAGTTGTCATGTATGTCTAACTATGACACTAGGTTCATATGTGTATTCACATGTGCTCATATGCATTAGAGGACACAAATCATCATCAGGTCTCTTTTTTTAGCAGTTCTGTTTTGTTTTTTGAGATAGGATTTCTCACTGAATCCAGAGCATCCTGATTTGGCCAAGTTGACTGGTCAGTGAACTCCAGGAATATTCCTGTCGTCGCTGCTGGACTTACAAAGTGTGTGTTGCTACTTACTTTTGCTTTCATGGTATTTTTTCTTTGTTGCCTTAGCAAGATACCTGGCAGAAGCAATTTAAAGAAGAAAGAGTCTGTTTGGCTCACAGTTTAAAGGTCCAGTCTTATCAAAGCAACAGGAACCCAAGGCAGCTGGTCACATTGCAACTGTAACTAGAAAGAAGAGGGAAATGAACACCAGTGCTCAGCTCACTTTCTCCTTTTTATTCTGCCCAATACCTAGGTATGGATACTGTGCACAGTTAGGGTAGATTTTCCCACCTCAGTACCTAGTCTCCCAGTAGATATGCCCAGAGGCTAGTCTGTTCGATGACACTAGAGCTATTAAGTTGGCAATATTAATAATCATACTTGGCCAACTGAACAATCTCCCCAGTTCAGAGAACATGCATTTCTTATGAGCCGTAGTGAAGCTGCTGCTGCTGCTGCTGCTGCTGCTGCTGCTGCTGCTGCTGCTGCAGGATCCCACTGTAAATGATGAAGGTTATGGAAAGCCAGGGAAACAGCTTTCCCACAGAGAGCGGGGGATACCCATGGCTTTCCCAGGAGTAGGACACCTGGTCTGGACTGTTTACACTCATGAGCCTCAAGGTTTACAAGAAACCCTACTCACCAGAAGAACATCACTGCATAAACAACCCCAATGGGCCATTTCCTGGATACTTCCTCCCTGCCTGTTCCAGGTTCAGCAAAACTGCAGCTACTTAGCTGCTGTGAGGCTTCCTTCGACTTTACAGCCTACTTTTATGGATCCTGGTGATAGTGGATCTGTTCTCCACCACAGTTTCCTGTTTCTGAAGTGACCTGGTCTGATGGTAGTGTGCACCCTACAGCCTTCCTGCCTTTGGTGATGACTCCCAAGGCTGAGTATAAGTGGCTGTCTCTGAAAATCCAGAGTTAATAATTCTCCAGGGCAAAAGCCAGGATCTGCACCCCGGGGAGGGTTGACCTAAAGTTAGAGAATCCCACCAAATACAGTGGTGGAGAGTCTGTGGCAACATCTGACCCTTGGTGTGCTTTCTGGGTGATGTTACCCTAACAATGGCCTCTGGTAGCTGCTGGAAAGATAGCAGATGTGCTCTGGAGTTTCCTACCTGCAGGAAACAGGCTGGATTGGATATGGGGGTGCTACACTAGAGGGGAGACCTGCTCCTCCTGGGCCTGGCCCTCTGGACCAACTGCATCTAGAAGCATCTAGAAGGTGGATGGTGTCTGAGTAGTAGTTCCTCTTAGGGCAGAGACTTGTGCGATATAGTTGCTCCTAGTGACCAAGATCATCTTGTTGGTGGAAACTTCACAGGCATCCTGGGAAACATGTTCTAGCTCCTGAATTCTGGCCAGGCAGAGCCTGGAAATCCCTTTGTGGCTAGGCAGGAGCTTCTGGGTCTTAGAGTCCTCTGTGTATTCTTATTCTCTGGTGCTGTCCTGGCTGTAGGTGTTTGCTAGCCCTTGTTCTGGGCTCAGGAAAATGTCCTTCTTATTCCTATTAGGCCAAGAGACAGGTCTCCATAATCTTCCTTGAGACCTCTGGGCTCCAGGTGAAATAATAGAGTGCCATGCTCAGAGGACTCACTTGCTATAGGGTCACTTTCCTTCCAAATTGTGCCTAATCTCTAGGGAGTAAGGAAATCTTGTAGAAAGGGAGCTCAGGGACTGGCTTCCCACAATAGGTAATTATGAACTATCTGCTTCCATCATGATTGCTGCAGTGTGTCTCAGGGCTCTTTGAGAGGCTAGGAGATGTGGTATATATGTAGTTCTCTGAGCACAACAGGTGCTATCTTTACCCACTCAGCTGTGGCTGCTTACAAGAGACCATCAAGATCAGGCCTGTGACTTAATGTTCCCTTGCAGATGGAGGGAAAGTAGAAAGCCATGGATCCTCACTTGGGATTCTGGTTGCTCATGCATCTCCTAACCATTTGCATGCAATTCTGCCCTGTGTCCAAGTCTGAGGTATACACCCAGGTCTCTGGAATATACAGAGCTAGAGTATATAAGCTAAAGCACATTAATTGAAGTAGGGCATGGGATTTCATGTATGTAGCTTTGGGGAAGCCATTATCCAAGAGTGGGTGAGACTTTTTGGTGTGGTTGTTCTGGGGTCACTCATGTTCCTTTAAGGAGCCCCTCACTAGTGTTCTATTGGTAAGCCCTCTTAGCCTATTGATTCTCTAAGTTGAAATTTGGTAGAGTCATATTTTGATTTGAAGGGGTAGATGTTTTCTTAAGTCTCCCAGAAGAAGATTCTCACAACACAGTTGTGTGGTTAATGAAATCATTGAGCATGAGAACTCTTCAGGAGGGATGGAGGTGGGAGGGAAGGAGGCTGAGGAGGAGGGTACCCTGTCCCTCTGAAGCAGCTGACATCCTGAATCTAAACTTTCTGGAGAGAGCTAATGACTTGAGGCTTGGGGTAGGTTGACTGAGGAAGGGCTTGCCCAAACATATATATGTATATAGTGCCCAAATTTTCCCTGCCCCTGGGAATGGAGAGGAGAGAATGGAGTCCAGGAAGTAATGATGCCATCCTAAATCTTGGAATGCCTCCTCCATCACAAAACCTCTGCCTGAAGAGGGAGAAGCAGCTCCTGCATGGTGCTGGGCCTTGGGTACTCTGACAGGAGACTGTCTTCAGTGTCCTCCCCTGTGGTGTCCATGCAGTGAGCCCATCTCTGCACAAAACTGTGGAGGGTGGGAGAAGTTTGCATAGTAATGAAGCGAGGGCATTGGATTAGAGTTGAGGGGACTAGTCCTGCCTCTCTTGTCTGCCTGGTCTCTCTCCTTGCCTGAAACCTGAGCAGGTTGGGTGCAGAGTCAGGGTGGTCACTGGAGACTGAAGGGGGCATATCAACTACTGTCTTCATCAGGCAGGAATCTCGCCAGTGTGAACTTGGAGCTCAAAGAAGGCATACCTGATCCTCATCTTATACTTAAGAACAGCATTACTGAGGAGCTAAAGGTGTGTATGGGAGTCCTTTAGCCCTGGGTACAGTACCTATACATGGGAAATTGTAGAAAAATACACTTTTGTACTGAACAATTGAGGTTTTTCTCTTGTCCCTGTTCTCTAAATAATGAAGCATAGTCACTATTTCTATAACACTCATATTGTATTAAATCTTAAATTAATTTAAATCAGATGATTTGATGTAAAAGGTGTGTGTCAGTTCCTTGTCAATATCACATCCTTTAAATTAAAGGACTTGGACATCTGTCTTGTTTTTCTTTGCTGTGACAAAAAATCAGACAAAAGCAATTGAAGGACAGAAGGGCTAATCTTGGCTCATAGTTTAAGGAGATATCCATGATAGCAGAGAGGTCATGGGGGCAGGAGTTAGAGGCAGCTGATGACATCACATCTACAGTCAGGAAACAGAGAAAGATGAGTGCCTGTGCTCAGTTCACTTTCTCCTTTTCGTTCAGTCCGGGACCCAGGCCCATGGAGTGGTGTCACCCATATTCAGGACGGTCTTCCCTCTCAGCTAAACTTTCTGGAAACAGTCTCACAGGAACACTCATATATATGTTTCCATGGTGATTTCAAATCCAGACAAGTTGAGAAGGTTAATCATCACAGCATCCCTGAAATTTGGTATCGAGAGGATGCCTGAAACCAATCCCCCACGATGCAGCGGGGTGCCTGCATTAAAATGTGTAGAAGATATTTCCAATGAACATATAAGCTGAGCACATTTTGGATCTGAGTCCTGAGTACATGAAATATACTTCTAGCTAACCAGGGATCATGTAGTCAGTTTTGTATCAAAGCTGTGAATAATTCTGTTGACACTTTCAGGAGATTGAGAGTTCTATCACTTTTAAGAGAGTCTTAGTTAACACTGAATTTTTTAAAATTTATTTCTTGCACTCATACAAAGTCGTTAAGTACGCCCTTCCCCTCCCTCCCTCCACCCCTCTTGAATCCCCTTGTTCCCTCCCCCTTTTTCCCTTTCCTTTCCCCCCTCCCTCCCTTTTTTTGAGTGCTCCCCTCTCCCATTCCTGGGGCATCCTTTAGTGCGCATGTCAAACTTCCCTCTGGGTCCTCCTCTCTGATGAGGTGTAAGGACTCAGTGGCATTGCCTAGAGCTCTTCTTTGTGTTCCCCTTTAGTACAGGAACACTATTGTGGCTGTTAATCCCTTGCCTCTAAGAATCTTAGTGCCTGTGATCCATGCTAGACTTTGGGGGCTCAATGATACTTTGGTAATTGCGCAGGTCATGCAAAGTCCTATTATGATTACTTCAGCCCTAACTTGTATGGAGTATCTTGCGTATCGTTGCTCTTCCCCGTCTTTAGGCTCTTACAATCTTACTGCCCCCTTTTCTGCAAATTTCCCTGAACTTTAGGATGGGTACAGATTAGGCTGGCCTGGTTCCAGGTGGTTGATGTAGAGTCTCTGATTTTCCGAATTTTTCAGTTTTGCTGCTCTTGCACCGCCCTTGGCTCCACCCTGAACACCGAATCTTTTTAAAGCTGAATTTTGTAAGTAAATCTTGAAACCAGCTGTGCAATTATTTTGCAAAAAACAGTAATTCACTTTTGAATGCAAGTAGACAATGTAAGATCACATGCTTTTATTACAGCCATGTCTCTGTCCTAAGGTCTTGCTGTTAGCAAAGCCATACTTCCCTCTCAGAGTGACAAACAGCTAAAAGATTCCTCAAGTAACATTCCCAAGACTAGTGATTGCATAAACAATGGAAGATCAGAAATAGCAAGCTAAACAGACAGAGAGGAAGTAGCTCCCAAGTTTCACAGGAAAAATCAATCAGACCTCATTTTAAAAGGGCTGTGTGGTTGTAACCAGACTGGCTATGAAGATATTGAGATGAAAACATTCTAAAGAAACACTCGTTTCTCTCTGACTATCTGGACTGTTGAACGAGATACCCTAGAGAATTGGAATTTTCTTCTGTAATCTCATGCTGGGAGAAGGAGGATCAGAGGAGGAGTCTGTCTCCTGGAAAGAGATTTCACATTATCTGACAGTTTGTCAGACCAACTTGTTGCTGCAGAGGCAGGCCATGCGGCATTTGCCACCCTGCCCTTCTATCTCCCCATCTCTTCTCACCCACTTTTTGCTAGACTTCCTCCATTACCCTCTCTTCAGCCCAATCCAGTCTAAACCCACCATGAGATGACAGCCACATCAGCATCCAGACCCGGGGCTGAGATGTAAAGTGTATGAGGCCCACACTTCAATTCCCAGCACCCAAAACTCAAATTCAAATAGGTGCCTTCAGCATTTGTACTCACATGAACCCCATTTCTGTATGATGCACTCTCTCTGTAAGGGACTTCTGGATACATCCTGGTTCACAGCGTATAGGTGTTAAACCTTTGCCAGACAAGTGAATCTTCCAAATTACTGGTGAGCTACTCTCTCTTGTTTTTTTTTTGTTTTCTTTCTTTTCCTTCTTGCTTTGTAGTGGGATGGGGTACATCCTGTGGGGGGAACTAAGGGTCCAACACCTTATTTCTTGTTTTCTCTCCATCTCAAGAAAGGTAATATCAGTCAGGGGTGCTGGAGAGGGGAGTCATAGCCTAAGACTCCCTAGAGGGTGCGGGATGTGTTAGAGAAGCGGGACCTGAAAGATAGGCTCAGACACTGGCCAGTAGGAGTAGCTCAAGTCGAGGGCTGATTTGCATATCCTTTCTGTGCCTGTATTTGATTCCACTTCATAGTTTGAATATGCAGGTTTGGGATGGGGAGAACCTGGAGTGGATGGTCTTGGGGTCATTGGGAATGTGTCCCTCTAAGATCACACACAGGAGGGAAAGGAAAGGCATCAGTCAGATAGTTTAGTAGAGGCAAATGCTTCCACAGACTGGAGGGAATATGGTCTGCAGTGCTTCAGGGCGATGAGCATAAACCAGCACACTAAGGCAGAGGTCTGGAAGGGGTGGACATTTTCTCCCAGGACATATTTGGCAAAGTCTGGAGATGCTGAGGGTAGGAAGGTTAGCAGAAACGAACATTTCCTGTGAGGCATAGGATAGTCTGCCCCCAGGTATCCATGGTGTGGAGGTGATAAGATCACTGTAGATCTCCTGGGTGGAGGGCCAGCTCTGTCTGGTGGACTGGATGACTTTCCAGGCACTCTGCCTCTGGCCACAGGATTCAAATAGGAGAACCTGTGACCCCCCTAGTCATGGCTGCCTTTCCTTCTACAACTGCTCCAGATACTATCAAAAGCCCATCTCTGGACCTCATATCCAATCTTCTGTATTCACTGGACTGGGTCTGCACTGGGTAGGTGTGAGGGAGCTTCTGATCTAGTAAGAAGTGCCCAAGGGACCAGGCCTAGTCCAGTGGGAACTTGAAAAGGGGTCTGTTCCTAGAGTCTTAGGGTTTCATGCCTTAAGATGACAGATCAGATCTCATTGTTGTGTGGATCAGGACATCAGGCAAAAATTAGGTGGGCAGGTCCTCAGCTCTAGGCAGCATAGCAATATGGTAGCATGTTAAGAGGTGGGCTTTGGAGAGTCCAGGCTGCCTTTGTTCCATGTTTGGCATGCTACTGTGCATAGGTGAAGGGTGGATTTGACTAGGATTTGGGTTCAGAGTGCTTCAGGTCATGTTCGAAGGGTAGCTGACTTTCTTTCTAATGGCCGACACAAGCAAGTTAAGGAAGGAAGAATTTATTTTACTCACAGTTTGAGAGTGCAGTCCATCATGGAGAGGGAAGTTATGGCAGCAGGAGTGTAAAGCAATTGCACTCACAGTCAGGAAGCAGAAGACATGAAGACTGGTGTTCAGGTCACATTCTCTTTACTTACTACAGGACTTCAGTCCATGTGGAGGTGCTGCACACATTTAGAGTCTTCTCAATTAACCCAAACTACAAACTCCCAAATAAACATGATCAGAGATTTGTCTTCAAGGTGACTCTAGATTCTATCAAGTTGAAATGAGTGTAAACTATTATAGTGGGATGTGTGTTTATGTGTGTGTGTGTGTGAGAGAGAGAGAGAGAGAGAGAGAGAGAGACCAGTACTGCCTGCAGTCTCTCCTGTGCTTTCATCCCATGCAAATTGAGTAGCATGCTGAGGAAGTGACACCTATGAGTGGGCCAGATTCTATCCTAACCAGAACCCCACGGGACGAGGCAGGTTCTTTGACTGTTGCAGACCAGGAGCAACTTGATCTTGTCTCCTCATCTTCTGTTTGCCTGGAAGACAGAGAACAGACATTGTTGATAAACAGTAGCTCTTCTGCTAAGCTTTCTTTCTTTTTATTATTATTATTTATTCAATTGTGCGTGTATGTGTGTGTGTGTGTCTGTGTGTGTGTAGAACCACGGGCGAATTCAGGAACCACCATGGACGCCTCCACCTCCTCCTTGTTTACTCTGCCCCGGGATTCACAGGCTCCGCCCTACCAGGACTAGAAATGCAGGCCACCCCCGCTTCCGCCTGGCATCTATATGTGGGGTCTAGGATCCGAACTCAGGACCTTCTGCCTGCGAGGCAGAGACTTAGCCCCTGAGCCACCTCTCCAGCCCCATGCTGAGCTTTCTTAAATGCTCAGGAATGCTAGTGCAGTGTCCTTTCTCTCCTCCATCCTGGCCACTACTCCTGAGGGTTACATGGTGAGTGTGAATCTGCAGTACTCAGACCCTGAGCTTCCTGTAGATGACAGCAAGTCGGTGTGTGTTCCCACATGTGCAGGCATGGTCCCACTTGCTGACACCATTGGGAAAGAAGGAAACAGCTGTTCAATGGCCTCAGGAGTTAAACTAGGTTCTAGTCGCCTTATGTTTGGCCACAGCCCCTTCCTTTCTTCTGAGCCAGAGTTGGCCTGAGAGTCAGTGAATATGACTATGGCTTGGCCAAGCCAGAAACCATGCTCACAGGCATGCCACCTTGCTGAGCTGCATGCTGCTGGCAGTGCTGTATTTATTCAGCTATTTTCCCCCAGTGGAAAGCACACTAGAGCAGCTAATGTGTTTACTTAAGGTTTTCAAAAGTAGGGAGCAGAAAATATGATTCCCAGAGTGTGTGTTTCCATGAGACACATGCTTTGCCAAAGAGAGAGCCCCTAAACCAGGCCCTTAGGAGAGAAATGGGGAAGCAACAGTCACATGTGCATTCCCAAACCCCAAAACACAGATTTGGGCTGTCTTGGCAGGGTCAGACTTAGTTCCACTCATCTGAGCACATGTTTCTAGCAATTCTTACGGCTGTGCCATGCGGTTGGTTCTCATGAACCCCTCTCCCTCCTCCCACCACTGGGCTCAGAGCCTCCCCATACATTTCTGCCTTGCCAGGAAAATGCTCAGGAAAAACGAATCTGTTTGTCTCTGGAAGGTGTCTCCAGCGCCCTAACTCTGTGGATGTGCTCTTGGTGCAAGTCCCTGTGGGGAAGGTCATAGAAGTGTGGCTTAGCCACAGGAGAAACTGTGTCTTCACGCAGCAGTAAAAATGACAGGCATAGATCTTAGTAGGGTCTATGCTATCATGAATAGTCCTCAAAAATGCTAGCTGAGCTAGTAAAGTCAAAAAGCTACCCTCCATGGTACGCCCATCTCTGCGCTGGACATAGAACACATATGACCAACCCAAGGTAGAAGGGTAGCACCTCTGGGGAGATGTGTCTGGGGTAGAGTAAGTTCTGGGCTCTGACTGAGGAAAGGCTATTGATGTGGGTGCAGCCTTGACTCAGCTACCAAGATGCATGAACCTGTACTCTATAAGCTGCTGCTCTGCGCCATGTGTGAGGCATGCTTCTGTGGGAGCAGCTCCCTGGTTCTGCTCGCCACAGGGCTGCAGATTGCTCCTTCAGTCTCTGTTTTGTCTGGCATTTGCCTGTTCCCTAGAGCACTGAAACTTCCTGACTTCCTGTGGGGTCCCTACCTTGGTATGTTTTGGAGCTCTGTTAGGATTTGGGTAGGGTTTTCTCCAACTTGGAGTATCTTTAGGAGTAGGCATTTCCTGCTTCCTGGACCATGCACTGCATGGGTTCTGCCTGTCAGGGTGGGGGTGGGCTTCCATGCTGCAACACTTGGGTCTATAGCTCCTCTTTGAGGAGCAGTGGGTCTAAAAGGCCTGGCTTTGGCCACCCATGATAATCATAAGCAAATACGTGGAGTGTGTATGTGTACACGTGCGCGTCTGTGTGTGTGTGTGTGTGTGTGTGTGTGTGTGTGTGCGCACGCACGTGTGTGTGTGTATGATGAGGCATGTAGTGGGTAGGCTCATTTACCTAGGAAGAACCTGTGCCTAAATGTGGAAGTCACAAAACCTTCCCAGTAGTCATCCCTGAGACCCCTAAGTAGTGAGCATGTAGCATGGACCCGGAATCCCCGAGTACTGTCTCTCACCATTTCCCTATACTTTGATCTTTGGCCTCTCAAAGTATGGGCCAAGACAGTTTCTTAGTGAGAAGGTATGTGGGGGCTCTGGACTTACTAGCTAAGCTTCCAGTCTTCCAGCACCTCCTAGGGCTACTCTTTTTGCTTGCATACCTCTCTCTCTCTCTCTCTCTCTCTCTCTCTCTCTCTCTGTAGAAGATGGCACTTGAGTGTACACGCCTGTAGAGACGCTGGGACCATCCTGGATTGCTCCACCCCCTTACTGCTTTGTTTTGGGGTTTTCTGAGTTTCTACCTTCTGAAACTGGAAATGCCACCATTTCCTCCTGGAGCTTTTACATAGGATCTGATCTGGGATCTGAACTCAGGTCCCTTTGCATGTGAGTCAAAGGCTTTAACTCCTGAGCCATCTCTCCCCCAGGCTACTTTTGTAACTTGAGGCTTATGGCGAGCAACTAGAAGGTATATCTCATTCAGCAGCGTACAATCCCAGGACCTCCCTCTGTTCCTCCCTTCTCCCCATGCTAGGTGGTGTGCAGCCCCTGCAGACACAGCTGACAAACTCTCCACAGCCCAGAGAGGGACCAGTTAGAGGTTACTACAGACCTGCTCTGGCTGGAAGATCTCTTGCAGAAGCTGTCCATGTCCTGAAGCATGTCCTGGGCAACTTCCAGCAGTGTCCAGTCCACAAGCATCAAGTCTGACCTGACTCTATGCATCTGGGACCTGTGCCCACAGATCTCAGAGTCCACTGGGAAAACACCAGGCCCTGTCTGGGGTATGTGAGAGCCGTGAGGTCACCTGAGAACAGAGAGTGAAGAGCTGTCCCAGGGAGGCTTGAACTCCCATTTCCCATTCATCATTTCCTGTGTGCAGTCAGTAAGGTTCCATCATTTTGTTTCCTGAGGCTGATCTTTCTGGTCCTGCAGGGTGTTGATTACTCAAAAAGTGAGACGCACAAGCATTAGGCTATATTATAACAAAGCAGAGTAGTTTCTTCTACACCCCTATGGCAGTTCCCAATGGTGTACTGGTGCAACATGGTTGACCATGAGATTTGACTGGTGTGATACTGGAGTAGGTACTAGCTTCTTAGGACAGTGTCGACCTGAGCAAACATTGGCTAAGGCTCAGAGTCCTGCTCCCAGTACCTTTCAGCCAAGCCTAGAAGGCCTTGATTCTTATTTTCTGCATCTATAAATGAGAGCATTCTCCTTTTCTTACTTTCTGTACTGCCCAAGGAGTTCATGTGGTAGTAAGTTAAGTGAATACCTCAGGATTTCTCTGGGATTCATGACTCTCCATCCCTGGAAAAGTTTGTCCTGCCTCTTCTCCCTTGTGAGAGATGAGGACACAACTCTAATCAAACCTAAGGAGATTTTACCTAAACCCAGTGACCGGAGCATCCAGAGCTCTGAACTCTGCAGGCCTGGCTGGAAGATGCAAAGTTCCAGAGAATCAGCTGTTTATTTTGGCACTTGGGATGGCTCTGGTTTGTTTTTTCTCCCCTCGAATCCCCAGGACTGGCTGTCACCTCCTTTTCTCTGCAACCTAGATGTTCTGGCCTGACCCTGGGATCCCTCTTGGCCAATGGGGTAGCAAGCACTGGGCTCCCACAGGCACACCTTTGGAGCTCCGCCCCCTCAGCAATGGCGCCTGGCTGACTGAAGGCATGCCTGCCTATCCATATACAGGAACGCACAGATCCTCACTCCCTCTGTTCTCTGCTGACCAGAATTTCTAGGAGCACTACAGAGGAAAGCTGCTCTGTGTCCTCCAGCTTCTGGGCACACTTAGAGGCACAAAGAGAGTTAGTGTTCATCAGTTATCACAATGCTTGTTGTAAAAGCGGAGGACCTGAGTTCCATGCCTAGAAATCAGGTGAAAAGGAGACGCATAGTGTTGTGTGCTTAAAATCTCAGGGGAGAACGAGACAGGCAGATCCTAGCTGAAATGGAGAGTTCTAGATCAATGAGAGACTTTATCTCCAAAAATCAAGATGGACAGCTCAGTGTCCATGGTTGACCCCTGACCTGCATGATCACCTGTGTACTTGTACACACACACACACACACACACACACACACACACACGCATATGAACAGATGCAAGAGAGAGAGAGAGAGAGAGAGAATGTCAGTATTAGGGTATTAGGGTGAAAGTCAAAAGCTAGATTGCCCAATCGCTCCCGGAGCTAGCTGACCAGGTCAAGCAGGTGTGGGCTGCATCATTGCAGGAGTGAGCCCAGATCCCACAGCTGGACATCAATAACTGGACATAGTTTGGGCATGTCCAGATCATGACCTGTTAGTCATGCTGGTCCTCTAGGTTCTGACTTCTAAGCCACATGGATGACAACTCCCCTCCCCCTGGCTTGTCTGATTTTACAATGTGTTACAATCCAGGGAATACCATGCCCAAACAGGCCGACAAGTCTGCCTTGGTCTGAGACATGGCTTCCGATTAGAGCTGTCTCCTTCATTGTGTTCTGCAACAGAGACAGGGCTTCCATAAGGACCTTTGCTATGTGCCATCTGCTTTCTTTTCTTTTCTGTTCCTGATTTGTCAAGAGGCATCAGTGGTCCTATATGTGCTGCACTCCTGAGCACGAAGCTGTCAAATTGACAATTGAAGGCTGAACTCTGGGCACATTTGTGAAGAATTAGTAAACTTGCAAGAGATTAATTGACGTGGAAGACCCAGCCCATGCTAGGTGGGACCATGCCCTGGGCAGGTGGATAAGATGAAGGGAGCTGGTTTAGTAAGTGGGCATTCTTCAGCATGCTTTGACAGGTGAGCAATCTGGCAAGTGAGATTTGCTCCTCTCTCATAAATCCCTGTGGATATGACATGAAGTCTCCTACCAAGCTGGGGTAATAATTGTAGCTAAGAATTGTAAGGAAGAATAAAACCTTTTGGCTGTGAATTTATTGGCAGTATACAGACAAACTGCAGCAACCCCCAAAACTCTGCTACCAGAGACACCAGGCATCTGCTGCAGATCTTGGGCTACCTGCTCCGCCATATCTGTGTTGATGGCAGACTAGCAATCCCAACCAGTGTCTCTAGAGGCAGAAGTGTTTCTAGGCATCTCTAGGCTAGACACTCTGAGGCTTCATTTAAGACCCAGAGCTGTGGTGGGTGTGAGTTTCCGTGTCTGCTCCTTGAAAATCCTCCCAACTTTAGGGCTCAAGTGCTGTGTTAGATGGGAGCGTGTCTGGAACGTTAGGTCTGGGGGCTTCCATCCTGCTAGATCAGGGCAGGGGAACTGGAGCCATGACAATCATGGTCAGACCGAGAATTGGATGACTGGACCAACCTACCATGGAACAAATGGGAACCCTGAAGAATTGAAGAACAGTCGTATCTGGGAATAAACTGAAACAGAGAAAAGACAAGCTCACTGGTTCCCTTTCTGGGCCCAAACACCTCTTCAATGACAAGGCAGAATGGAACATCAGGGTAGGCCTTGCCCTTCTTATGTGGGTTTCTATGCCAGTGGCTCCATCTCAAGTTCTGTGTGTGTTGTAGGGAACTTCTGCTTTTTCGAGGAAGGAACTTCCTCTTCTATCTTCTTCTAACTCTAGCACTTACCAGCTATTAAGTGCCAGCAGCTTAGCCTGACTTGTTAATTTCTCCATGCTGGTCTCTTTATTTCCCTTCCTACTTGACTGCTTTCAGTACTTCTGTCCTGAAATGAGCAATTCCCAAATCAGTCAGGTATTCTCAGGGTCAGGGAACCCACTCTTTTCTCTTCAGCAACACTCTGTGGGTAGGTGTGTATTGGGCTAATTCCAGAGAGGAAAGGATAAGCCCAAAAGGTTGAGAGTGGGCTTGGATATAGGCCCGTGTTGTCCTATATGTATATGTATATGTGTGTATGTATGTACGTGGCATGTGTGCATGTGTGAATGCATGTGTGTGTGTGTGTGTGTGTGTGTGTGTATGTGTGTGTGTGTGTGTAAAGATCTTCTGGCCCCATCACCCCACTCTATTTGTCCTTTTTCTCCTTTGTCTGGTGGCCAGGAACATGATGTACAGTGCAGAGTTCTCAATGCTTGGCTCCGAGGCGGCAGGCAGGGCCAGCAAAGGCTGACTCAGCCCAGCTTCTGCTCCACGTCCACATCCAGGCTGTTCGCTCACATCCCCCACTCCCAGACTTCTCTAAGAGACGTGGCAACCTTACTGATGGATGACTGTGTCACCCTCAAGTGGCACATTTAGGATGGTGCTTCCATGTGAGTTGCTCCTACCTCACATTTGGGTGAAGATCCCAGAGACAGGGTCATTAAAGAGGAAGTTAGGAGGCTGTGGAGATGGCTAGCTCGTCATCTGCTAAAGTTCACAGGTGCAAACAAAAGGACTGAAGTTCAGATCTCCAGATCTCAAGTAAAATACTGGGTAGGCATGGCAGCCCTTCTGTAATTTCAGCCCTGGAGGAAGAGCCTGGGAATCCCCAGAGCAAGCTGGCTAGTCAGACCAGCCCTATCAGAGAGCTCTGGGTTGATTAGAGACCTAGTCTCGAAACAGTAAGGTGAAAGAGCAATTGAGAATGATTCTCGATATCAACCTTGAACCTCCACATACATATGCATACACATGTACCCATTCACATGCATGTACTCCATTTTCACATACACATGAAAATGAGGTCTATATGGAAGGACCCTAATCCAGTAAGACAGGAGTCTGACATCCACACATGCAGGCCTTGTTGTGGTTGCCTGAACTGACTTATTTAGAAGTGTCACTTAGTGACACTGTCCCTTGCCATGCCTTTCTCACATATGGAACCAGCAAGAGGTTCCCTTCTGAGGCCTGGCTTGCAATAGCCCCTTTCTGTAGGAAGCTGGGTTCCCTTTCTCCCACACCCTGACTTGAGGGAGCCTTATATTTGGTATCAAGATTCCTAGAGCAAAGGTCCCAGCCCCCAACCTAAAGTCTCAGTTTGACATTCCTGGATATTCTTTAGCAGTCTACTTGCTCTCTGTGTGTTCCATCCCAGAAAATCGATTGAAAGGATCAAAGGAAGTTTCAAGTGAACGAGTGTGGCAAACCACCCCCCTGCAGGGGGACAGCTGGATGCTTGCAGAGGGAACTTCAGTCGGCTGCCTTATAGATCGGGATGTGCCAGGACTTGGTATACCACACTCCAGAGAGCCAAAGTCAGGGCAGGAGACACAGTCCACTTCCAGATGGGTCCAGGGAGGAGGGCCTTGTAGTCATAGCCCCTTGCCTTATGTTTTTGTGCTATGCTAAATAGACAATGTCATTGAAGAGAGTGTCATATCTACAGTATTGACTCTTTGCAGCACAGTGGGAATTCAAGGAGATAGTGTAGAGAGGCTCAACACTGGAAAAGCAAGCTTTGGACCCCAAGAGTAAGAGCCATCTCGCTCTTGTGACACCTGAATGCTGAATGCAGTTCTGAACTTCAAGGACCGAGTGATACATCAAACAGCAATTGTGGTTCCAAGGGGGCAGCATGGAGGGAGGGTGGTAAGACAGGTCACACTCAGGTGAAAGAGTCAAATGTGTAGAAGACCCTTCCCGGGACCTTGCCCCAGGTACTGTTATAATAAGGAGTGGAAGAATGGGTAAAAAACTGGACTGGGAGGCGACTTTGGAATAAGGCTTCGAGAATGAGTCATCAGGGACAGAATAGTCCACAAGACAGGGACACTGTGTGCAGAGGTGTGCAGTCATGGGAGATGGCCTGCCCTGGAGTCAGCTGGGACAGTACCTTCCATGCTTGGGGGCTGGGGAAGTGCTAAGAATGTATCCTGCAGGAGCCAACTGGAAGGCCATCACTGTCCTTGGCTGTGACATGCACAGCTGACAACACATTATTCCTTCCAGTTGAGAGATCATGGACTGTAGTTATTCTACACGCCCAGGACACTAAGCACAAGGAATGTCTCAGACAGCTTAGGTGGCTACGGGTGGGTATGTGCAGTGCAGTCTCCACACTTTCAGGCTCTGGGACCTGATGGCGGTTCATGGCTTGGCACTTCCCTTCAAACTCTGCTGCTATATTGCTGGAGTTATTAGGATAGAGACTAAGACCTGGCAATCTTGACAAGCTAGGCTCAGGCCCTCATTCTTGGCAGGCAATTAAAGAGACAAGCAAGTTTGGGGAGATGGCTCTGTCAGTAAAGAGCTTATTATGCAAGCATGAGGACCCGAGTTTGATCCCCATAGCACAGGTAAACATTGGGTGTGGACACATGGATCTAAGATCCACATGTGAAATCTCTTCCTAGGAGACAGCCCTCTCTCTAGATCCCTAGAGATCCCTTTTTCCTTCTCCCAGCATGAGATTTCTGGGGGAAATTCCAGTTCCTTGGAGTCACTGTCTCAATAGTCAGATAGTCAAAGGGACAATTATTGTTTAGAATATCTTATTCTTGAGCTAAGAGATGGCTCAGTGATGAAGGCCTTTGCTTTGCAGCCTGCCTACAATTTTAGCTCTGAAGGGTGGAGCCTGTGAAGCCCCAGAGCAAATTGCCAGACTAATGGCATGTTCTGGGATTAGAGATTCAGGCGGGAGAGTGAGCAATCAAGGGTGATATCACCCCTAGGTACACACACTGAAGTGTGCTTGTGTACATATATCTGCACACAAGTGCACCCACTCACATGCAAACACACAGAGACAGACATACAGACAGACAGACACACACCATACATGAAAAGGAAAAAAAAAAGAATACCTTATTTCTGTCAGGCGAACTATACCACTTTACACTCTGCTATGTCCCACCAAGGTAATTTGGAGAAGCCAACGTTTGGCAGCAGTTTTTCACATCTGTTCCTCTTCTAGTTTCTGTCTTCCTGCTCTTCCTCACCAGGGGTGCTCTTTAGGGGTGCTTGGACTAGAGCGGAACCAGAATCCTCTGCAGGCTGCAGAAAATACAAATTGTTGGACCAGAAGCTCTAGTGGGTCTTTGGACTGTGTTGATAGTGTGCGCTGGGGCCACACTTTCCACACTTTACACAACCACTAGTTAGAGCAGGGTGATCCATGTGAAAACAGCAGAACCAGCCTTGCATGTGGGAGGTCTTTGCATTCATTCTCAAGAATTGTGGTAACCAAGGACCACACACTGGGTGGCTTGAAAAGCAGAGGAAATGTATTCTCTTAACTTTCTTCCAGTTCTGGAGGCCAGATCTCTGAAATCAGGGTGTCTGCGGAGGTGGGGAGGAACTGCACCCCCCCACACACACTCAGACAACCTTCCCCTTTTCTGCAGCAGAAATGGTCACACCCATAAGGATTGTTTAGCCCAGATGCTGCACTAAGCTTCCAGGGAAGCTAGACAGATGCTTCCCCATACTCACTGGACAGAGAATAAGGAAGATTTGGTTTTCCCACTGCTCCTGGAGCCTCAGCAGCAACATACTCAAATCCCACCAGCTGAATACAAACTGCACTGCGTGTGGCTGCTCTTCCCCAACCACTACAGGGCATTTCAGGGCTCCTTGAGCAGAAGACTCTACAGCCCTGCTCTTAGCAATCACTGTTACCTAGGGCAAGAGCACAAGGACAGAAGGGGTGCTGGGTACTCCAAAGTTAGAAACTGATGGTTCTAAAATGGATGAATGAGCCATGTTCTGTCTTTTCACATTAGTCGCTATATTAATCTTGAATCTTGAGTAGGGGATGCCAGAGACAAATGCTACTAGCCAGATGGAGTCACTGGCAGATATTTAACATGGGGGGAAAATAAGGGGAGGGGGAAGATGATAAAGAGGAGTAGGAGGAGGGAGAGAGAGAATGTTTCTAGCTTGCTCACCTTGTAATGACATTAACCCTATCAGTGGTACAGGATCACTCTGGGGTCTATTGTGTCCAGATTCTTGTGTTTGGGAGTCAAAGATTGAAACCAGAATATGCATAGAGGATTAAGGCAAAGTTTATTAGAGGACAAAAGAACAGAACTCACGGACTCCAGACATGGAGTACCATGAGGGTAGTAAGGGTGCCCTGGAGAACTCATGGACTCCAGGCATTGAATCCATGAGAGGAAAGGAGCTAGAAAAGAACTCATGGACTCCAGACATGGAATGACATGAGGGGCAGGTACCCAAGATGGCTGCCAGGGTCTGGAATATTTATATCCTTAATCAAGCCCAAGAAAAATGGTTTTTCCTCATTGGTTTCTGCAAATGCAGTTTCTGCAAACCTGATTGGAGTTTTTGGTCCGCTACATCTTACTGGGGCCCAATCCAGTTGATCTTGTGCCCCACCTCATGGAAGGGTTTAGCTACAATGGAGAACTAATCTCCACATCTTTTCATGAACAGAGGTTGGGGAAATTTGTCCAAGGGTGTGTTCCTTCCGGGTAATACCAGCATTGGGGATGACCTTACAAGACCTTCAGAGACTATCCCAGCATGGCTGCTCTAAAACTGCCTAAATGGGAGCTCTATTCTCATGGTCCACCACTAAAGTTCTTGTATGGTGGATGAGTATTTCACACTATAAATAGAGAGGGAAAATATCCAAACAATAAGTATAACACATGTTCACAATGGCAAGGTCAAGGCTGACAGTAAAGTTGCCTTTGGATTTTTCAAGCCCTCGACATCCTGCTAGACCATGACACTTTTGGTGTTTGGAGTCTGACCTTGGGTATGACCTCCTTCAGGTGCTAAGTTCCATTCTACACCCCCTCATGAGGGAGCTTGTGGTCACATCCAAGTTCTATCCACCACTGGTTCTTTCTGATAACTCAATGAGCCTCCCATTATAAATTATGTAGGAAGCAGATTTGTAGAAAGGAAGCTGACATGATTCCCCTTCAGAAGAGCGGGATTAGGAGAATTACAAGCTCATGATCATAGGTAGCTGTGATGGGAACATCAGGAGAGAGCAGTATGATCACAGGCAGGCATAATATGGTCTTGACAGACAGACTTCAGTTCCAGAATATTCAGAATACCATACCACAGACCCATATGATGGGACCCTGAAAAAAGAGATCACCCTTCCATTCTATAGGAAAAAGATAGTTATTTTCTTGGGAAGGGGATAATTTCCCTATGTGTTCGAAGATGGGAAAGCACTAGATAAAACTCAAGGTTGCTGTATGTCTGGGCACCACAAGGGCACTGTGCTTGCTTGCTTACAGTTTGCAGGTAGAGGAAGACTGAACTGTGGGAGTTGCAAGGTCAAAGCCTGCCTGCTTGTCAACTTTCATTCTGCAAAGGGAAAGCCCGAAGTGGGTGTGGCCTGGTTTCTAAGAAAAAGAAAGTGGTAGCTAGAGGATCTGTAACTGCTGTAACACCTACTGCAAGCATACCCATAGCACTAGCGTACTGGGACAGGCCTGACAGGGTGAGAACATTTGTGCAGAGCCTTGAGTGGTTCTTGTCTAGAAAGACAAGCTGGGGGTGCCACATGGCAAAGGCATCTATAAGGAACACATATAGGGGCTGGGCCTATGATGCTTAAATACAGTATATGCACATAGTATGTACACACACACACACACACACACGCACACACTATACCATATGCCTCCAGGTTCTCAGGATGCTTTTCTTAGAATAGAGGAAGAGTGTGGAACATATATACTCTCTTATGTTTTATCTGTGCTTACGTAGCGGGTGTGAAAAGTGTTCACCGAGGATGGATCTCGGTCCACTTGTGCACATACACAGTCATAATGCACACACACAGACACATGAACAATCAACTCAACACTGTCCCTGCCACACACACCTTTCCATATCTGACTGAGATACAGCACAGTCACCTTAGTGAGTAAGATTACTAAAAAGCAGGGGAAAACACACTCACGAGAAAAAAGACTTCGGTCAAAAGGATCTTGCCAAGTACTCTTCAGAGTGAGAGGAACTGGAGCACTTGGGCAGCTGTCCAAAAGGGAGTTGCTTTCCTCAGTAGGTGGTGGCTCCCAGCAACTCCCTGTGTGGAGTGTGAAGTCCCACCCCTCACCTCCCAGCACCCTCTGCTGTTTCAGAGAAAATGAGGCTTCTTGTAGGATCTCGGTGGATGATGGCATGGGGTTGCTCCATGAATCTCCCAGAGTACAAGGAGTAAAAGGTACAAATATAACATCTCTGGAATCCCTCAGCACATCCCTGTGAGCTGCTCACGACTGCGGGGTTCTGAAGGATCCAGAAGCCCTTCCAAACAGAAGAAGCATTAAGATAGCTGCTTGGAGGAAGCTGGGTCTCTCTGGAAAGCAGCCAAAAGAAGGTGCAAGGAAAGAATTCGTGGGGTCAGCACAGGCTGGGTTCTGTATATAGACAGCCAAGAAAGCCATGTCTCAACGCTCTGCCACGGAGGACACGTGGAGGCTACACTGAGACCCATTCTCCTCTTGCTTTGGTGTAGTTATGGCTGGCAAATCAGCAGGGTCCTGGCCACCTCCAGGACAGGAGTGAGGACCTGGTTACAGAATGAAGTAGATTCCTCACCGGAGGCTCTAGAGAGGACTTAGCATATGTGTATGTCTCGGTGGCTCACTGGTCTTTTCTGTGTAAGCTTAGTCCTCCAGACTGCCTTTGAGGTGATCTGAGGATCCTAGTGTCTGGGAACAGAGGGCCCTGGCTGACAACTGTCTGCTTTTCAAAAGCAGAAGTGAGTTTAGTGGGGAAGTGCAGAACGAGTAGGTGTTTTTAGAAAGGTTTTCATGACGGGTGGTAGCAAAGGGCTGGTGTGCTGGGGAACTGTCTGAAGACTGCTTTCTTTCTCTGGGGGGCTTAGGCGTGATTCTGTATGACAGCATAGGTTTCCAGGATGTGACTTCTCACTCTCTAAGCAGTAGGAATAGATAGGAATGCCAGGTTGAGATAAGAGGAGTTGGTACTGGAGATGAAGCATGCAAGAGGCTCTTTTCCTTTTAAGAACATCCCAGATCTAAATTCCTCTGCACCATCCTGTATGCCAACAAATACCCCACATTTCAATCATGAAGCAGACAGGAGAGCTGGGTTGGAAGTGGCTGCTGTTTGTGGTCAGTTGCCTTCCAGTGATAGCACTGGGGCACCTGACAGTTCATGGCTCCTAAACAAAATGTCCTGCATGGACATTTTGTTCTCCAAGATTTCTCCTATCATAAGGAAGAGAAAGTCCAGAAGGACACTGTACAACTCTCTGGTTCTATTCCAAGATCCTTTTTGTGACAATTCCTCTGTCTGTTGATCTTACTTGCTCTTTTTATAATGACCACATTTTAAAGAGAATAATTCTGAAGTAAGGTGGCCCCCAGAATGTTATCTTCGAACTGCATGCTTACAACAGTATTAAGTTTTAAAGTCAGTTTGTGGCATCTGATCAGCATTTCTTATACAGTAGCATAAGATAGTGTTACAGTTCAAATGTGAAATGCCCCCATAAGCTCATGTGCTTGGACACTTGGTTCCCAGATAGTGATGTTGACTTAAGAAACTGCAGATCCTTTAGGAGGTGGAACCTCACAGGAGGAAGTGAGTCACTGGTGAGGTATAGGGGGTTTAAGATTTTACAGCTTTACCCCCACTTGATATTCATTCTCTGTCTCCTAATCTGCCAAGATGTGAGTAAGTAGCCTTCTGCTCCTGCTGCCACAGCTATAAGTTGCTCCTGCAGCCCAGTCTTCCCTGCCACGATGGACATGAATATTCCCAGACCACAAGCCTCCTCCCTTACCTTCTTCCCTAATTGCTTTTTGTCAAGTATTTGGTCGTTGCAAAGAGAAAAGGGACTAATAGAGGAAAAGGTGGAAAGGAAAACAGAGTGCACCAACCCTGGGCCAACTGCCCGTCCCGCTGAATGGACATCTTCACCAGGCCCTGAGAGTCAGATCTAGACTGCTCTTCCATGTGCCCCACCACTTACTCCTGCTTCCAGCCCTTGCCCACAAAGTACTGCCTCCAGTGTGATAAGACACATTTGCCACCATCTCCCAAGCACCTCCTAACAGGCTGGCTCACCTGTTCCGGGCCATAATAGGACAATGTCATGGTGTGAGTGTGAAATGCCCCCATAGACTTCTGTGTTTCAATGCTGGTTCCTTGGTGGTAACCTGATTCAGAAGACTGTGGACCCTGTAGGAGGTGGAACTTCACTGGAGAAAGTAGCTCCCTTCACTAAGATCTCCTTTTAGAAATTTCTCCTCTTCTGCCCCCTCTGCCTGGATGCCTAAATTCCACTCTGTTTTTTCCCTGATGTATTTAGCATCACTAGACAGGACCCTTCAGCTGCTGAGACCTTGCTTATAGTCATTCTCTCGGAGTTAGATTGTCAAGTCCCTCAATCAGGGAGGGGCATCCTCTGGTTTCTGCTATAGGCCTGACAGCTAGACCCATGCTTAGTATGCAGGAGACAGTAACTATTTGTCACCAAAGGAGTGAAAAGTGAAACTAGTGACCATCTTATGTCACTGAGTTGTGGTGAGATGATCCGAGCCTAGTGCCCAGAACAGAGGAAACATTTTGTAATAATCAGTCCCGACATCATTCCATTTCCCTGAATTTCTGGGCCGGTCATTACTTCAGCCCTTTTCAGTTAGTCTTCCTGGCAGAGCAGTTCAGCTGTATTCTGCCGTGAGCTGGAATTTTTGAGGTAGAATTACGGCACTGCCGACAGCTGAAACTGGAAATACTTGTGCCCTGAGAGCACTCACTGGACTGAGCTGTGAAAGAGGCAGGGCGGGGCAGCAGCTCCTCTGCACTTTCTGTGGTTACAGACTCTTGTTTCCGAGGTCACGGCTCCTTTTGGGTGCCTCACAGGAAAGGTATTTCAGGCACGAGTGAATATTTCCAAATCCACAAATTCTTTTGGGGTCTCCCCTGTTCGTTTTTAGAATGCTGTGAGCTTCCCTATTTGGAAAGGATTTGGGGACGGGAGTCCCTGCATGCCAGGACGGCTTGTATGTCACCAGGGAAATATTTCTCTCACGTTAGCTTAATAATAGAAATGTTGCACATTCATAGAGCTCTCTGCTAAACTTAGCCAGTGTGCTCACAGTTCACCCATGGAAGATGAGGTCGTCCACCTAGAAGTGGCCGAGGTATAAATCCAAGTATCTCAGGAATGTTGTGGAGGTGGCCTGGCACACTGCTGGCAGAACTAAGTATATGTTCCTGTTTTTAATGAGGCCTTGATCTGAGTTAAAATAAGCTGATGGTGTGGCTTCCTTTGCTAAGGTCAAGTTGATCGAGCTGCTATGATAGAAAATATTCTCAGAGATAGGTCTTGGATGTGAGCCCTGAACAATCTTCTGAGCAGAATACCACAGATTAAGTTATCCCAAGAAGGGAATTGGCTGTGTTATGTGAGTAGTAAGTCCAGTTACCTGCCTATGCAGAATTACTCTGTGTGTGTATGCGTGTTTGGTTACCATCAACTGAATTTTGAAGGGGAGTTGTTCTATTGCAGAGAGTGGTCCTCAGTCACCTGAAGGTTCAGGCACCAAGACACTTAGAAACGGAAGCCCATCCCTATTCCCAAAAGACAAAGTACTGGAACATTTTTTTTGGTTTCATCTAGCAAGAGTTTTTTGGGGGGGAGGGAGGGATTCCTAGCACATTTAGAAAACACATGCTGTTCTCGTCTCGTTTCCCAGGTTTCGCATCTGCTTAGTGTTCATGGGCTGCCTACATGCCAGAATCCATACTCAGAGTTTCTTGGTAATTGGCATTTACTCTACAAGGTCTGTGAGAAGTTGATCTTAACAAGAGGTGTCTCTTCTGCCTCTGGGGGAGTGAAAGTCAGTGTTCCAACCTGGGTTCCTGTGACTCTGAACAACAATGCTCTCCACTCTGCTTCTGGCCAAGTGGGCAGAGCAGCTACAGAGCTTTGCAATGCTGTCCAGAGTAGCAATGGAAGCCCACTTCTAGGATGCTGAATGTCACCACCTCCCAGAAGCCATCCCTTCTACTATTTCTCGCCTCTTCTTCTTTTCTCTCAAGTTCATGTCCAAAGGCTCTGGAAGCAGGGAACTGTGTCAGTCCACTGCAAGGAATGGGAGGAAACCAAGGTCATTCCTGGGATTGACTTGACTCGTGCATGTGCTTCCATCAACTGAACTTCGAAGGGGAGTTGTCCATTGCAGGGGTGGTCCTCAGCTATCTGAAGGCTCAGAGAACAAGACTCCTGAGAAATGGAAGCCCATCCTTAGTGAATCTGATCCCATCAGTGGTGGAGGGACTGAGGGACATGCAGACATTATGAAACCCTAGGGTAGGGAGAGGAACCTGGGTCTCCTGAGCCTAAGTTCTCCTGAGGATTCAATGACTGAGACTGTGAGGGAGTCCAGAAAGACTTTGATTCCTAGAGTCTGCTCTTGAACTCTGAGTGGTTGGAAGTATATGAGATCCTGCTTTGCTCATGGCCATTACTTTTCCCACATCAGCGGAGACACTAAGTCATTTTCTATTGATTCTGTGTTCCAAGGGGACGGTGGCATTGGGGCATGTATTCATGACAGCAGGAGAGAAGTTCTTCTATATCCAATGGAGTAAAGAGTCTGAACTCATGGACGCTGCATATGCAACATCCAGAGGACCACTAAGGACCTTCCAGCTAAGCCAGGAGATGGTCATACCATCTGCCATGATCTCACTGGGGGCATCAAGTGGATGTACTGGCTGCTCTGCTCATGTACCAGACTCATGTGGACAATGTAATAGACTCTTAGGCCATGACCTTGCCAAGCATTCAGTGCCATGGGAACAAAAATCACCCTGCTCAACCACAGGGAACTAGAGCCCTGATGTGCCAGGCTAAGTATAGGTGCTGAGATTACAACTCATCCCTGTCTAGAAGGAACTGAGTTTGGTGCCAGTGTGTTGTGGGCATACATTTTTCACATTGTTTTTAGACTTTGTTACCTATGCTATCTACTGTAATATGCAAAAATAACTGCAGACATCATGTCTGCAAAGAAGAATGGCTAAGCTCCAAAGCAACTTCTACGGAGCTGGTGCTACCCAATCTCTGGGGATTGATTTGGTAGCACACTGCTGATTCCAGCTGTAGTGTGCAACATGGGAAAAGATGCTCTAAATTCAAGTTCTGACAAGTGAGTGCATTGCTCTGAGTCTGACCTTAAGGCACCTTATCTAGCCTAGCATGTCTTGTCTCCTTGAACACACTTTGCAGGTGCAGATAGACTATGCTAATACAAACATCTTGTATTAAGGACTGAGGTTCCTGTCTCCCAATTCTGTTCTGAAGTTGTACTCCCCAGCAAGCTAAAATGTGACCATGTTAAGACACAGAATTTAAAAAATTTGTTTGTTTATTGCATGTGTGTCTGTTTCTTGTGTGTGTGTGTGTGTGTGTGTGTGTGTGTGTGTGTGTGTGTGTATCAGAGGGCACTGGTGTGCCTGTGGAGTCCCAACAGTGGCTTCAGGAATCACCCTGGATTGTCCTACCTCCCCTTTGCTTTGCCTGAGGTTTCCCAGGCTCCACCTTCCAGGATCAGAAGTACAGACCACCGTCATTTTCACCTGGTGTTTTTAACATGGTATTCAGGATCCAAACTCAGGATCTTCTGCTTACTCTCTTAATCCCTGAGCCATCTCTTTAGCCCAAGATGCAGAATCTTTAAAGAGGTGATGAAGGTAGAGCAAGGTCATGTGGGTGGGCCTTAATTCATCATGGGTGTGCATTTGCAGTGGAGGCCAAGGCTGATGGGATTTTATTTTGCTTGAGGCAGAAACACTCACTTTTAGCTGGAGCTTCCAATTCAGCTAGACCGGCTGGCCAGCAAGTCCTAGTATCTAGGTCTCTCTGCATCTTCAAAGCAAGGGCTTTGCATGGCGGAGGCGTCTCTCCTACTTTACTCCCTCCTTCCTCAAACCATTTCCTTTCACCAGCAAGGTTAACCTCCCCATGAGCCGACCAGCTAACAGGGCTGCAATCCATCTGGGCCCTCGAAGGGAAGGAACATTGTCAGTGGTTAGCTGATAACAGCAGGCTTCTTATCAAGGAAAGAAGGCTTCTCATTACATCTGGAGCACCTGGGGTCTTGCAGGACTTCTGTAACAGAATGCACACACTGGCTGAAACACAGTCCCAGGCTGAAAGTCCAAGGTTGAGGTGTCAGTGGAAAGTCAGGAATGCTGGCCCCCACCAGTAGCCCAGCACTTGAGGGCTATGATGGCTGTGGCATTGTTATGATAGTTATGACATAATTGACATCGTCACTGAGACATCATCACAGTGATCACTGTGACATCTCTGATGGTTGTACCATTATCTCTGTGATGACTATGACATCATCACTGTGATGCCATAATTGCTGTGACATCTTTGCTGTGAAGACCGTGACATCATTGTTGTGACAGCTGTGAGATTATTGCTATAGTAGCTGTGACAGTGCTATGATGGTGGTGACGCCATCATTTTGTCGGCTGCAATATCTCTGTGGCATCACGAAGGTGGCTATGACATCATTAGATAAACTGGACATTGCCCAGATTCATTATAACCTCATGGAACCCCTGCAGTGCATAGAGTCTGTCACTGACTGAAACATTCAGTGTGAGAAATCACTGGATTTTTATCAGTATCCTTCAGTTCTTGGAATCTACTAAGTAAAAAAGGCAAAAGAAATCCCCACAGACCATCTAGTCTACCTTAGCCTTGAAACCCCACCCCATGGCAGTCCATCCTCACTCTCCATGGTGTGCGCCCAGCTTCATGACTTGAGATCCCAGTATGAACCAGAGAGATCACTGTGGATGCTCGGATGATTTCCTGACCCTCATTTCTGTTTCTCTGCTGTGGTGGTTTCTCCTCACATGCTATGCCACTATTGAGCCCCCAGGACATCCTCTTGGCTTCTGTTTCAGTGTATGTAATTCACTGTCTCTCCAAACATTGTGCACTGGTCCTACCAGAACATCTCACAAGAGACTGGAGCCAAGTGACAGATTGTAATGGCTTTGTTCCTCAGGATGGACCATGTTGGCTCAAGATGATCGCTGCTCTCAACAAAGCCTTTTGTGCTAGCAACTGGTAGGTAATGTCTTGTCTAGTCTGGGGGAGATAGTACCCTCAACTGTAAGATCCACAATCTTTGGTGATGAGATGTGAAAGGAGGTCATGTAGGAGAGCTGAATCCACTGTGTGACTAATCATCTGCCTGCATAGTTACCTCACTCTCGTTAATGCTTTTGGGATTTTCCTCTTTGAAAACCCAAGTGTGCCCCAGATTAGGACAGAAGTGTGCCAGAACTCGTGAAGCCTTACTTGCATTCCAAATGACCATGGAGCACACACCATAGACACCAGAGAGCAGCACCCTGGGTCTGAGATCTTTAGGTGTGGTAGACTCCCCTGTCTGGCATTCTCAGGAAGCCTCAGCTCCCTTTGATACATGGTGTCTTCAGCAACACTTCCTACAGAGAGACAGTTTGGTCTCAGCCAATTGGCTACTACTCAGTTTATCTGGAGTTAGTCTAACTTTGAACTCTGAAATTTTGTTTTACACCAGGGAAACATAAGTAAAGAAAATAAATAATGAGTTGGGGGAATGAAATTGCATGAAAGACCTCTAAGACAAAATTACTAGAGAGTGGCCAGTGCAAAGAAAGAACACAGTGTGGACTATGTGTTTGGTAGGGATGGAGGACTGGAAGGGGGCCACCTGGCTGTGTACAGACTTGGACCCTTTTTGGACAGTTTTTTGTGTGCTCTGAACTTGTCATGTTGCAAATGAACAGGTGATATATATATATAATCTGAGAGGATTGTTCTGACAGGAGTAAATAGTAAGTTCCTTTGCTGAACTTTGCCTTGGTCTTTTGAGGCAGCGGAAAGGCGTCAGAATGATGGAACCAGTGAGGTGAAGGGGTAAGAGGTAAGATCTCATAAGTGGGCAACCACAAGAGGCACAAGGAAGAGCTTCTGGCCATTTCCAAGAGCAATAAAATCCTCTGAAGGGATTGAGCAGGTTTGATTTAAGGTCTTCCTGGGTTCTGTGCAGAAGAAAAGCAAAGCAACATACTAGGAAGTTATTGTAGACAAATCTGATCTTGGCTGGAGTTCTGGTGCAATGTATATGGGATGAATGAATGAATAAAAGATATACTTTGAAGGTGGGGCTGGTAAAGTTTCCCACAGATGAATGAACC
This sequence comes from Typhlomys cinereus, assembly GCA_023101885.1. Classification (NCBI taxonomy): domain Eukaryota; kingdom Metazoa; phylum Chordata; class Mammalia; order Rodentia; family Platacanthomyidae; genus Typhlomys; species Typhlomys cinereus. The sequence continues at coordinate 170,184 of JALPQD010000192.1, forward strand.
CAGTGTCCCTAGAACATTGAGGTGACTTAATTGAACCATGTCATTTCCTGAGATGGAGAAGGCCAGGGAAGCCCCACATCAGTGGGTAGGAAGCCAGGCTTCAGTTCTGCTGTATCTGACCTGTTCACTGGGCATCACCTAGAGGTCCCTGCAAAGAGGGAATGGGTGTGATACCGGCTACATGGAAGTGGAAAAGGTAGGTCCTAAGCCCCTGTAGTCAACCAGAAGAGAATGGATGAGGCATAGCTGGGAACTGAGTTAGCCATCTTTTTGTTATTGTAATGAATGCCTATAATAATCAAATCACAAAGATAAAAGATTACACAAGACCGAGGCAGGAAGATTTCTGTTAGTTTGAGTACAACCTGAGCTAGTTCCAGGTCAGCCTAGACTGAAGTGAGATCCTGTCTCAAAGGATAGAGAAGACGTAAGAGAGATGATTTAGATACTTGTCACATAAGCACAAGGATCAGAGTTCAGATTCTTACATCCCACATAAAATGCTGGGTGGGTATGGCAGTGTGTCTATAGTTTCTTGAAAATCAGAAACCAGGAATCTGCAGAGCAAGCTGGCTAGCTGGATCAGACCAATGGAAAGCTCTGGGAAAGATAGAAAACTTGATTCAAAAAGAATAAGGTAAAGAGCAAGCAAGACTGATTCTAAATATTAATCTTGAATCTTTAAATTCATGTACACACATGTGCACCATATGTGAAAACATGCATGTATATATATATGTACATACCACATACATAATAAAATGGATAAAGTCGAAAAAACAGAGTGTGAGTAGGGAATGAAGGAAAGGAAAAAAAGAGAGAGAGAGAGAGAGAGGAGGAGAAGGACAGAAAGAGATCATCCTTGGCTCCCAGTTTTGGAGCTTTCAGATCCACTGCTTTGGATCCGTGTTGCAGCCCATCATGGCAGAGTATGTGGTGAAGAAAATGGGCTTGTGGCTTGTGTCTTATAGTTCTCTTGGAGGGACTGCTCCCAGTTGATCCATAGTCTACCTAGGACCCATTTCTTGGTGACTGTGTGGCCTTCTAATTAGTGCCACTGTCTGGTGACCAAGCCTTCAACTCAAGGGCTTTAAGGGACATTCCAGAGCAAGCAACAATAAGGGGAAAGATGCTGAGTCTGAAGAGGGAATAAGGAATGGGGGACATCTCAAAGCAGCAGCATAGGGACAGAGTCCCTCTGCATAGGGGGCTGAAGTAGGTGTCACTCTTTATGTGACTGGAGTGGGGCTAGTCATTGAGATTGAAAGTATGGCAGTAAAGTGAGTTTGGGAGGAAAGATTGTGTGACTTTGGACAAGTCGAGTTAATGCCTGGCTCTTCTTGAACTGTATAAGCATGATACCAAGCCCACATGTGAGGCAGAGTTATACTTCTACCAGGACAACCAGTAGCATTTGGTAATTTTCCAATCTTAGACTCAGTGCACATTTATTGTAGAACATTTGAAAATTCCAGAAGGGAAAACACAATAGTTTAAAACCAGACTACAAAAAAGTGAATGTTTAATATCATATACATAAATATAATATACACATATATCACATATCACATACACCACATATTCCATTCATGTGTACGTTTATGTACACACACTTGAACATGCTTGTACACATGCACACCACACATGCATACATATACACATGCACATACATGTATATGTGTATATTTATATATACATATGCACACATAAGCATGCATACATACATATATGCACAGATACATATATGTATACATGCACAATTGCATATATGTACATATGCACAATGCACTCACATTTATATATACACACAGCACATGCATATATATCATGTCACATATATGTATAGATACATCATATATGTCTGCACATATGCATATATGTACACATATGTGTACAAGTATATACACATATACATCATATACACATGCACATGTTCATATGTTTATAAATACACATTAACATATAAATGCATATGTATAATACATTCATACATCTTTCCTCATATACATATATTAATACACATGTACATATACAATACATATATACACATAAAACATATACTATATACATGTATATAAATACACTAAATATATCCACAAGTATTCACATATATTTACCCTTTCTTTCCTCTGTACATTATAATATAACATGTTTATAGTGCTTTTAATATGCAACACATGATCCGTGTTTTCCCATGTTATTGATACATAGGCACATATGTATTCACTCTGTCTTTCCTTTGTACTTACTGTGATATAAAATGACTACAGTGTTTATAAAACACAGAACATGACCCATGTTTTCCAATGCTATTAGCTTTTGTAGAGCATTCCTGCATGGTGTCTTCATTTTCTCCAGTTGTTAGAAGCAGAAATCAGTTAGTTTTTCCCTCTGTGGCTACATCACACTGTTCCCAATCTCTTACAAGTTTGGTAGTGACATGTTTTATTTAGGGAGGATGCATCCCTGCACAAGCATCAAGGACTCCAACAGCCCTCAGTGTTGTTCTTGGCAGCGGCCTGGGTCTCTGAAGGACAGAGGGTCACAGCTGCTGTGCATAATCAGCGTGCTGGTGTGGTGGCCTGTCACTGCTCACCTTCCTGGTCCTCTCACTCCACTTCCTGTTATGTGCTCTTAGCCTTCACACTAAATGGGAAAAAGAAGAGCACACAGAAAGAGACACTGCCGTTGCTTAGCTACCAAGAAAATGCCAGCTCATCAGCACTGGCGGCCAGAGCTCGTTCCAGCAGGGCTGAGTTTTCATAGGTTTCCTGCACATCTGTGGGTGAGAGCCCTTGTCCTAGGTGAAGTGGATGAGAGGAGAGACAGGGAATAGTAGGCAGAGGGTGGGCCCGGAAGGATGGAGAGCTTGGGGCTGACTCATTACGTCTCCCTCAGTCCTCCTTTCTGTGGGGAAGGCAGATGAATGGTGTAGGCTTCCAATGCAAGGGAAACTGGTGCTTCTGTATCTACTGTGTTGTCTTTCTTTGGCACACGCAATGGCACACTGTAGGGAGAAGTGCTGAAGAATAATGAGAGAGAAAGAGAGAGAGACATACAGAGAGAGACAGAAGGAGAGAGAGAGAGAGAGAGAGAGAGAGAGAGAGAGACTTACCACTTCAAAGACATCCCTCCAATTCCTTACCTAACTCCCTTCCACCAGGCCCATCTCCTAAAGGTTTGCTGCCTTCAATAGTGCCACAGGCTGGCACTAAGTGTTTTGCCCTGTGATCCTCTGGAGGACATTCCACATTCAACCTGAAACACAACACATCTTTCCTCAAAGCAGAGCTTGCTAGATGCTGTTGTCCTTTACTGCAGAGGTCCCTTGAGGATGTGAGTGGAGGGTTATCTTGGAGCTAGTCACCTCACTGGTCGGCTTCTAGCAAAGTGGCCAAGGAAGCATCCTTCCTGCAGTTCCATGAATGTGTCCTTCATCATTTTCTCAGCCCGTTAGGAGTTGGGGGAAAGGGTGATTTGACACAGAAGAGGCCCTGCTAGCTTCACGCTGGGAAGGTCATTCTTGACACTTAACATTCCATAGGGAAGGTAGGAATGGTCAGCTGGACAGACACCCAGAGGGAGGAGTTTCTTACCAACAAACTTTTGCTTCTTACCCCTTTCACTGCAACTGCCAACCACAGAGCCCCCAGTGACATTGTACTGTGACTCCTGCACCACCCCAAGTGCAATCCTGCCCATTTCCTCCATCCATGAATACTGTGCTGCACCTAGAGGTCAGCTGATGCATACTGTCCCCTCACCCCAAATAGGCAGATCTCAAAGGGACAGTCCTGCCTCCCTCTGAAAGTTGAGGCCACAGGTCACAGCCGTTTCTTTTTCCAGCTTCTTCCCTTTCCTGCTGGGCTCTATCTTTTCCTGTTGGGCACTCTTTCTAGTTCCTGCTTGTTCTTTTTATCTTTGCCTTATCAGTCCTCCAAGAAGAACTTTGCTTAGCTAACTATCGTTTTACAGTTTGTTGGGAAATTTAAAGGTGCTAGGGAGCAAGAAGGAATTCCATCTGGGAGCCAGATGGATCCTGTGGCAGGGTTTTGAGAGCCCCAGGAAGGACAGGACCACCATCACCTCCTCCCTAACTCCCTAGGAATCACACATGGCAGGAGATCACGGGTGAGGGTGGACCAAGGTGGACAGATGGTTTCGCTTGTTTTCTAATCTGCTGCGCAGAGATGTTTATCCTTGTATTGATGGAAACAGCTTTTCTCTCCCCACTTCCTAGCTCTCCGCAAAGTTCTTTCTTCCTTCCTAGTTGTCCCAATATGGCTCCCTACCATCTTGCCACTCTCTTCTGTTCTACAGATGGTGAACCACTTGGCTGGTGGCTGCACCTTGTTGCCTCTGAGACCATTGTTCATCTGAGATGGCTGTCACACTGGTCAAACTGTCACAGGGACTGCTGCAAATACACCAAGACCCCCTCCTCCCAATCTGTTCAAAAGGAATCTGGTGTAATGGAGGCATCATCTCTTGGTATCCATAGAGGTCCCCAGGAGCTCAAGTTGCCTGTGTAAGAGGACATGACATCTGCCAGAATTCTGCAAGTCCTCATGCATACTTTAAATTACCCCTGAGTTGCCTCTGATACTAACACAACCCAAATGATGTGTTATGTTTTATCATTCAAGGAGTCATGGCAAGAAAAGGTCTGTGTATGTTCATTACTGATGCAGCTGTCTGTCTTTGTTTGTTCTATCCGTGGCTGGTTGACCCCATTGATGTGGAGCATGTGGATAAGGAGGGAGGGCTAAGTTGAGTAAATCAAAAGACTCCCAGCAGCTGTCACGTAAAATACTGTGTATCCAGGGAGACAGTGCAGCCTGGAGGTTGACTGTACTCAAGAAGGGCTTGCACCTATGATCCCAGTGCTCAGGAGGTGGAGACAGGAGGATGGTGAGTGTGATGGTTAGTATTAACTGTCAGTCTGACACCTGGGAGGCAGGGTTTTGGGTTTGAGGGAGTCTCTAGATTAAGGTTAGCCTCTGGCGTATTGTCTTGATTGAAGAATTTATATGGAAAGACCCAACCCATTGTGGGTGGAGGCATTCCCTTGGTAGGAGATCTGGGACTGTATAAAGATAGAATTAGCAAGCAAGCATTTATACATCCAATGCTGTCTGCTTTTGATGACAGATGAACTGTGTACCCAGTTCCCTCACTCCCGCTGCTGTTACTACCCTGCAATGATGAACGATGAATGGAACCTTCTTCTCCTAACTTGCATGGATCAGATATTTTTGACATAACAACATGTAATGAAGTTAAAACAGGTTCAGCCTGTGTTACATGTCTCAAAAACAAAGTGAAAAATAAACAAATTAAAAAAAGAAGAGAAAAGAAGAAAGCTTAGTTTCTGTGATTTACTATAATGTAAAAATCTATGAGGACAAGCATTGGAAGGTTGCAACTTAAAAGTGATGTGTTTTTATGTGAAAATAACACGGGTTAAAGTGTCATAGATACAGGTGTCGACTTAATGGTTGAGCATTTGTGCTCTAGGCACATTTGTAAAGAATTATTGTTTGAGTTAGGCCCTGAGCAGGCCTGCAGGAGATTATCTAATTGATGGGGAAGATCCAGCACATAGTGGATAGAACTAGTCCCTGGGCAGATGGGTAAGATGGAGGGAACTGGATAAGGAAGTGAGCATTCTTCTGTTTAATTGGCAGACATGCTGGTCTGGCAAGTAGAAATTGTCCCTCTTTCAGCAGTCTTGTGGCTATATGGATATTGTGTGGCCAGTTCCCGCAGCCCTTGGTGTTGGTGTGTTCTCTCCTGCAAAGCTGGACAAGGAACTGTAGCTGGATTATCATATGAGAAAATAAAACCCCATGTTTCCCTCTTAGCTGTTTGGTGGTGTATTTATCAACAACATGTAGGCAAACTGCTACAGCTGCTGAGATCAAGCACCTTGCACAGGTTAGCTGGTCACTTGTACACTTCCCACAAGCATATCTACAGCTCTTTTGTTTTGCCTGGGTTTCCTTCTTGATCAATGGACCATATAGATAGGGCCTTTCCACTCTTTCCTCCATCCAATGTGTGACAATAGTTTTCAGTCTAACTTAATTTTTTTTGTTCTGGTTTTATTATATTTTTATTTGTGCGTACATGTTTGTGTGTACATGGTGTATGCATATGTGTGCACATATGACCACTCTTGCATGTACACGTGGAGGCAAGAGGCCAGATACGTCTGATGTCTTCCTCAGTTACTCTCCATCTACTAGCTGAGACAGTCTTTCACTTACCTGGAATTCCTAAATTAGTCTAAGGTTGATGGAGCAGTGGGCCCCAGGGATCTGACCCAGTGTTAGGGTTATAGATGAACACTACCACATCTGACTTTTCACATGGGTGCTGGGGATCTGAACTCAGGTCTTTATGCTTATGCAGCAAGCATTTCACCATTGAGTCACCTCTCCAGTCCCACCGTGATTTTGATGTGAGGATTTGTGAAATATTTAACAAAGTTTATTTAAAATACTAGAAGTCTGAAATAAAAATAAAAATCTTTTTCTTCCCATATTTATTCTGAGTCCAACTGTATTTTGGAAAGCATCTTCTGAGGGAAAAGCCACAACAAACTGATCCTTCTTTTCCTTTGAGACAATATCTGGCCATGTAGCTGAGGCTTGTTTTGAACTGTGCACCTGCCCTTGTCTCCCCAGTGCTGGGATTACAAGTTACAAACTATTTTTCTGTACCCTGAACTATGTCCTGGGTTGACCCCTGGCCACCCTCCTGTTACTCCCAGTAACAGGATGCCAGTGTTTAAGGAGGCAGTGTAGGCCTGTGTTCTTCCACTATAAAAGAAACAGGTACCTTTTCCTGGAGAGTATCTTAGGAAGAATGGACTCTTGGAGGAAAGGTGACCAAGATTTTCCAAAACAGAGTTCTCTTTTGTGTTCAAAGTCTGGATGTATCCATGAATGATGAGATCAACATACTTAAACATTGAGAAAGGATGAACACCATGGACAAATGATACAATCTCCAATATTACATGACAAGGGCACTCTGCAACACCATTCTTTCTTTAATGCAAAAACGAACAACATATTTTGAGGGATGCATATGTACACAGTAAAAATTAGAAAAGCAAAGCCAGGAAGTGATGAGAAAAAAACCAAATATTTGGGAAATAAAATGGAGGGAGATATGGCTGGAGTAAGACTCATTAGATGGAGAATGGGCAGAGAGGAGGGCTTATAGCTTAGCAGAATGGATGAGTAGGATAGTGGAGAGGAGATGAAAAGAGAAGAGAGGAGAGAAGAGGAGAAGAGGTGTAAAGAGAAATGAGGAAAGGAAAGGAGAGAAAAAGAGGGGATAAGGCTGGACCACATGGATGGAGAAGATGATAGAAGGACTGATGGGATCTTTGTTTTAGGGAAATGTCTATAAGAAGATACCAGACAAAGTCCTCAGATTAGTGAATGCTCAGAGTTAAGAGGACATCTATCTACATTACCTCCTTAAAGACTCAGGAAGCATTGAGAAGAGGAGGCAAAAAGAGTGTAAGAGGCAGAGGAAAGGACGGGATGCTGTGGAGCACCTTCTTCTGGGCACCATGTGGCCATCGTGCTCTTGAATTCACAGCAGCTGTGATTAACCGCACGAGACTGAGCTATCAGCATCGTGTCATGGGGCAAGGAAAAGCTTATGAGAACCAGCCCTCCCTGAGTACTTGTAGGCAGTTAAGGGTTGTTGGGAAAGAGAGAAGCATTTTTTCAGTGGTGTAGCCACCTGACAGGTTGGCCATGATCCTATAAATGACCTCTTGCTCATGCTTCTATAGGGAATTCTAAATAAACAGCACAAAAATAGACATGACAAGGGACTACTCAAGGAAAGAGGAATCAGTGGGAGAGGAGAGGGGACATGAAAGTGATATGCACATGTGTGAAGATGTCATAATGCAACTCATTATTATGCACAATTAGTATATGTTAATAAAAACTTTATTAGAAAATAATCTCTATCTCTAAGCCCTTCCCCTGCCCCACCATACAGTGGCATGACCAGAAGGCAGAAAGAATGGCCACCCCTGAACCAGTCATGCCAATAATTCATCCCCAGATTATAGCCTGCATAATGTCCTCTACTGAAGCTCCCATCCTAGTGGCAGATGCAGCCTCACACAAGGAGTAGTGGTACTATCTTTAGAGCAGACAGCGCTGAGCCTTGTGCCTTGAACTCTATTTCAGTATTCATCCATGAAGCATCTTTTGTGAATGGAAGGCAGCAGATGACATCTCTGGTATTTTTTTAATTCAGGTTATGTCCACTGTCACTGTGCTCATGGTGGCCTCATCCACAGACATTCTGGGGACAGTGTCTCAGAAACAGCTTTTCCAACTGAGCTCTGCCTTACTTTTGAGAAGGACTTCTATGCCGCTCAGGACTAAGCACTTTCAAGCCATAGAGAAGTGAAGGTGTGACATGGCCTGCTCTGGAGCTCCACGACTTTGACAAGCATTCGTGTGTAATGTTTGAGGACACTGCAGAGGATGGAGCTGTGTGCAGCAGCATGTGGTATGATGGGAGCCTGTTCAAGTTCCTCCTCTTACACCACGCGCATCATGGGCTGAGTGCAGGCTTGGTAAACCATGATTCAAAGAGACTTTGTAAGATTCTAGACCACAACCTGCACAGCCCAGGGTACCGCATGTGGGGCAAATGGGAAGGAGTCCATGGCAGGAGATTCATGGATTCTCATTAAGAGATTTGATTTTTTTTTTGTCTCCTTTCTCTTATTTTCTCTTTTTAAAAAAGAGCAACATTCAGCCCAGGTCTATACTCCCAGATACTTGTGAGGCTGAGGCAAAAGGACAGGAAGTTCAAGACATGAATGAATACAGAATGAATTCAAGGACAGCTTGGGCAAAGTAGAGAGACCTTGTCTAAAAAAAAAAAAAAGTGGGCTGGAGAAGTAGCTCAGTGGTAAAATCCTTGCCCAGCATGCAAAGGGGACTGGTTTATTGCCCAATATTGAGAAAACAAATGAGAAAAAGAAAAGAAGACATGAAAACAGAAAGTAATAAATAAAATTTCATTCAGAGTAGGAAATGCTGGGCCCATCTATCTCTCATTGGATGTAAGAGGTTTTGATTATAAAACAGTATCTTTCCATGTTTCAGTGCTGTTTTGCTTTATTTTACAATGTTGAATAAGGATCTTGGTTGGACACTGGACACTAGGGACATATCAGCGCTCTCTTGTCAAGTGCAAATTTCCTTCTTCATCCTTTGCAAATGCTGTTCTGAATACACCATAGAAAAGTGACCTGGGCTTCTGTGTGAACAGACACGTTTGCTGGCCCTTGCCTACTGTGTTCCTGATCATGCACTTCTACTGCGGCAAGCAGACCAAGTGAGTTACTGATGGCAAGTCATTGCTCAGTGTAAGTGCCATTCAGTTTCACTCATTGTGGGGAATTTGGCCAGCACATTCAATAGTTATGTTGCCTCATGCCTAACACAGTGACCAGCTGTCTGGAACATTCCAGAAGAGCAGTTACTGTTCAAGAGCAAGCTCCCTGTTTATCAGGGTGCCGGAGCATCGTTACCAGGTCCAAGTGGCTTGCCTTTAACCCTTCAGATGTGGCTTATGGTTGTGTTTATTGGGAGGCATACAGCTGGCCAACCTGTGTATCTTCTCTAGCCCAAGATTCAGGCCACACCTGAGGGCTTCATCTCTGGATATGTGGTACCAACCACAGTGGGAAGTGAGCACAGGAATTCTGGCTTTCTCTCTGCTCACCTGGAGTCACCCTGGCCTATTCCTTAGAGTCCTCAGGGAAGACAATACCACTTTGTGCTTCTTTTGTCAACTTTTCCTTGACTGAATCTAAGTAGAAAATCCTTGTGTATGCAAGCATGCATGCACATGTTTGTGCATGTATGTGTTTATACATGTCACACAGCCATAAATATGTATGTGAGCCTCACCCATATACACATTACAAAACACAAACACACATATTTGTATACTGACTACTCAAATTGCACCCACCACAGGCATTATACATTTCATACACATCCTAGGGAGCCCTGAACACACAGGCTACATCATTCACACAGCCATTATAATTCAATAGACGTACCCCGCACATGTCAGTTCAACGCAGATCACACTTCCAGCATACACTATTGTAAATGTATACCACATCCACCCATACATCATTGTAAACACATACTGGTTGTCATATACCACATAGACTACACACACTATGCATCATTGTAAACATATGCAGCACAGAGCACACACAGACACATATACCACAGACAGTGCATCATAGACACAAATTAAAAGTACACATATCACTCATCACAAACACTACATGCTGTGCATGCACATCACATGTACATACATGCATCCTCCACACAGATCCCTGTACTTTATCTGCCAGTTCCTGGCCTTCTCACTTCCTTGTGCATCAGAGGATTCCTGGAGTGAATCCTGATTTCCTCCATCTACCCCAAGGGAGAACAAAAGAGATGGGGCATTGCCAGTGCTAGGCTTTACCACTCTTCCTTGCAACATATCTCTGAGCATCTGACATATACAAAACACCTTTCAAATATGCCAGGATGAAGTCGAGTGAAGGCACCCTGTAAAGACAGGAGGAGGCCTCGTCCTTGTGGAACTTGGGAGTGAGATGAGAGCAGAAATATGTGTATGTTCACAAATGCCATGAATGAGGTGAGAGATAAGAATTAGAATCAGGAGATCTGAAGAAGTAGCCTCCAGAGCTGACAACTGGTGGTAGGAGACCCCCTCCCATCAGAGAGGCAGAAGGGACAGTCAGGTTGCAGAATGGAGTCTACTGATTGGAAGGCTCAGTTTAGAGGACGCTGAAGGACTTGTTTATTACGTACGTGCATATGCCTTTCTCCTGTGGAGCTGGCTGTGAAAGACTTCTGGGGGTCAGCAGAAGCTCTGTACCATTAGGTAGACATGAGGCTAAGAACCCAAGCAGTGGCAAGAAGTCCTGAAGCAGGTAGGTGTATGGAGAAAAGGATAGGTGGTGGTTAGTATTACATGGCAACTTGGCACTGGGAACATCTGAGAGGGATTGTCTTAACTGGCTGATATGGGATGTACTAGTCCACTCTGGGTAGAACCATGCAAGAATGAACAAGCAACTATGTATTGATCCGGAATTCTCTAATTGTGATGTGATCAATTCCCTTGGCTCCTGCTGCTGTGACTCTCTTGCCAGGATGGACTGTAATCTGGAATTGTGAGCTGGAATAAACCTTTTCCTCCTGATTTTGTTGTAACGAAACTAAAACAGCAGGGATGGATTGTCTGGAGGTCAGCTCCACTAGCTGGAGTCAGGGTGAAAGCTGGAGCTCAGTGACATCTCTCATCATTCTGTTATAAAATAAGTTTTGATGTATAAAAGAGTTGTGAGGATAGGGCTGGCATGTATGTATGCAGGTACATACGTGTCTGTAGGTAGACTTCACCTGCTTTTCTTAATGTGAAGGCATCTTTTGTCCATATTCTGTTTGTCAAAACAGTGTGTTATGAACTCTTGAAAGCTCTGTTATCTGTAAGAAGCTGAGAAGATTGAGATTATCAGCATTACATCATGAAGGGCATGGTGGGTGGCTCACAAGGCCTCTTTCCCCAACCCAGGATCTTCAGATAGTTTTTGGAGACTGGAAGAGAGTTGTCCATGCTCTGTAAGTAATCTTTCCCCATGCCTAATTTTTCTTTCTGTGAGTAACCCTAGTTAAACTTATTAGTTTGTAAAACAAACAAAAATCTATGAAAGTAGAAGGGAGAGTACTTGGGAGATGGGAATTAGTGGGAGTGAAAGGATGAGGATATTGAGGGTAAAAATAATTGAAGTCTATTATGCTATACACATATATACAAGTATGGAAATGTCAAAATGAAGCCCATTGTTATGTATCATTAACATATGCTAATAAAACATTTGAAAAAAGGGGCTGGGAATATTGCTCACATGACAAACTGTTTGCCTCACAAACATGAGCACTTGAGTTTGATGTTCAATTCCTATGTAGGAAAAAGCTGGGCACTGAGATGTGTTCCTTTAATCCCAGTAGAGGGGGAGCAGGTGGATCCCTGGGGCTTGTGAGTCAGATGATTTAGTCTAATAAATGAGTTTTAGGCCAATATGAGACCCTGTCTCAAAGGAGGTGAGCAATGTTCTGAAGATGTCCCCTGAGACTGGACTCAACACACATGTGTTCCTCTCCCCCCCCACACACACAAAATAAACTGTGTTTCATAGTTGATGAAATACACTATCAATTGAACTGACAACTTTGTTGAGTTTCCCTTTGTTTTCTTGCAAGGATCCCATGCTGCATGAGGCCATGATTCCCTCCACCTGTGGAAGTTCTGGGTTTTCTCCTTCCCTTCAATACCCTTGGCACTTTGGAAGACTTCTGACCTGTGGTCCTGTGGGATTTCTCTTCGAGTGAGTGTGATTGGCGTATTCTTATACTGTGAGTTGATTGTGGATCTAGGGAGTAGTAGCACAACAGCGCCCTGACTTCCTCCAGGGGTCTTGACCTCCTTCTTTTGGTCCACATGAGTCTACCCAGTTTCTCTATTGTTAGGTGACCAACTTCGCTTTTGCATAGATCGGTCAGAAGGGAAACAATAGCTCTTACTCCAAATCATAAAGAAATGTTATACTATGATTTTAATTCTTATGTAACTCATCCTGAGTTGTGCTTTCTTTCTGTAGGAAGGTGAAAAATGATAATGTCTTTGACAGTCTAAAGAGTGTGTGAGCTCTGTCTAACTACAGTCCTAGATGAAGCTTCTAATTAAATCCATGGGATAATTTGCTTTGCAAAAACCAGAGGATACTTTCAGTTAAGGAGAGCTGACAAATTATACTCAGGTGTCTCTCCTTCCCTCTTCTAACACTGTATGGGTACCCAAGTGTCCCTTAAAGGCCCACATGTTTAAAGACTGGGTCTCTAACCTGCTCTCTAACCTTTCAGGAAGTGGATCTGACAGCTATTCTGAGCTGTTTTCTTCACACTTAGATGGCAGGCCTCTGGGTAACCTCTAAGAGACTATCTTAATTGCATAAGTGATATGGGGAGACAGTACACAGTGAGGAGGGTGTTTGGGTAGATGGATAAAGGTAGAGACAGCAAATTGAGAATTTGACAAGTAGACAAGTAAGCAAATATGCATGTATAGTCCTTGCCCTCTGCTCTTGCTGGGATACGATGTACCTGCAACTATAACTCTCCTGTTATATGGACTACATATTGTGAGTTGAATAAAACCCCTTTCTCTCCCAAGTTATTTGGGTCATATGTTTTATTGCAACAGCGAATCATGAAATTTAAACAAAGAGGCCTAGTGGAAAGAAGTCAGCTTATCTGGTGATGTGCTTTTCGAGGGGCTACAGAGTGTCTGACTCTTCTTCGCTCTCCTTTTTGTTTTCTAGTCACCATGAGGTGAATGTGGTGGTCTTGCCATGATGCACCATGCTGCCCAAGACCCAAGAGGCAAAAACTAGCATGAGTAGGGAATTGTTAGGTGCTAATTAAGAGGGAGGGAAAATTAGATGTTTTTAGACATGAAAGGCAACATCTGTTCAGCTATCATCTATCTATTAATCATCTGTCAACCTATCATCAATTGTTTATTGATCTATCAACTATCAATCATCTATTGTCTATCATCTATTTATATCTATTTATCACTCTAACAGCATCATCATTATCTATTTACTATATCCATATACTCCCTGACTTCTTTTTTGAAAAGTAGTGTATAACACACTTGAATGAAATAAGGAAGAAAACTGCACCATCCAATTTTGTGAACAGAGTGTCAAACCCAAGAGAAGTGAGGAAAGCTGAAAAATCTCTAAGAGAGAAAGAGAAGCTATTTGAATACTTGGAAAACTTTTAATGATTAACTTAAAAATATTGGCAGGAAGTATTTGGAACACCAAGCACTTAAAGAACAGAGCACCATTTAATGCCTAGAAAACAATCAAACATGAATATTATGTGAAAAAATGGGCATGCCTTAACCATGAACTTAGAGGGAGCAACATGGACCACATGTTAAGTCTGTCAATTCTGTGGAAGGGAAGCAGGGTGGAGAGAGAGAGAACTGAGTTCATGTCTCCCATAGCAACAACCATAAACTACAATATCTACTAACCAGGAAGCCTTAGACACGCAGACATAAACACCAGACAGCAATCTTTAAAGTAGACGGTGATGGTGACTTCCTTTATGATGTAGGGAAGGCTTGGCTGCCAGGACCGTGCTTCTTAACATAAGCTACTTAAAGCCCTTTGATTTCTCTGTGTGACTGTGTGTGGCTAAAATTAGAAACATAATTTCACAGCCACAGAGGGAGTAGAGGAAAACATATACAGGACACTGGCTTCCTGGCAGGAGTGCATATTGACTTTTCCAGGGCAAGTCCTCCTGGACTTTTCCTCACATGCGTCAGTGTGGTGAGGAGGCCTCTGGCTTCTGGCTCAGTCACTCCATCCTCCACCCACCCTTTGAAAGAACCTCTGCAACAGAATGCCTCCCGCATTAACACCTCCCCCTCATTCCTGAGGTGGGTTGATGGCTCTGCTACTCCGTGCAGGGAGACCAGCTTAGAGGCCCTGTATGCACCTGTCCACCAACAGGAGAGAAACCAGTATGCTCTTGTTGGTGTTGGCAGTGCCAGCCCTTGGGATAATCAGCAGCCTGGCCATTTACCTGCACACCTCGGAGACTCTTGCAGCTTTTTAGCTCACTCTGAATAGATCCTCTTGTCCTTGTCTGTTGGCCTTCTTAGAGCTGCTCTCCAAATCCTCTTGACAGTTTGCCCCATTCATTACAATATCCTGTGACCTTCCTTCCACGAAAGACAATACAGTCACGACCCAAGGAACCTTTTGGAGAACACAGAGTCTCCATTTTTCCTGTGAGCTTGCTGTTATAGTTAACATTTTATATGTTTATATATTTAAATGTTATAGTAACATTTTAGTGTTACTTTGACAGTTGCAGACTGTTTGGAGTGCAGTCATAGAAGGTTAATGGTTAGAATGTCCCCTGAACACATCTGCAGATGATTGATTGCTGTGGAAAACACAGCCCATAGTGGGTCGTACTTTCCAGTGGTGGACCAGATAATAAGAAGTGCAAGGAGGAAGGATTTGCTCTTCCCTTATCTTGTGTCGACTTGCTGTGGAGGCTACTCTTTGAGTGTTGTTCACTTTTAGAGCATCGCGGCCTTCTTTGCTGTTGCTGCCGCCACAGCCTCTGTCCTTGACTGACTCCTTCCCACGTTGCTGCTGTTCCCGCTGCCTTAGGAGCCTGGTCTCTAGGATTTGCTGCTGTTCACTGTTCATCGCTGACGTTAGAGCCCAGCTGTTCTTCACTGAAGTTGGAACCCAGTGTCTTGAACCCTTCAGAGAAGGCTTGAGACATTCTTGGGATCTTTAGGCTTTGTGGGACATTCTGATCAAGAACGAAGCAGCTACGTGTGGCTACTTTGAAGGACACTATTTTTTATTTTAGGTTAATATAATAAACTTACTTTTACATATTACATTGTGGAGATTCTGTTTCTTTAGGGAACCCTGACTAATACAATTGTCTTGGGAAGTAGGGCTGAACCAGATCAGGAGGAGACTTGAGCAGAAAGAGTGAATGGAGCCTGGATGTCACTGCTGCTTGATTAACATGACCACCCTAGAGACCCAGGCTTGAGTGGGCAGGCCCTGTGACTCTATAACACCGAATGTAACATGATAGGGCTCATGGTTTCCTATTATTCCTTTGAAGTGCCCCTCTGGAGGTTTGGGGCAAAAATGACACAAGTCTTTCCCCTCTGGGGCTCTATCACATTAGAACAATAAGGTTGTGCAGGAGTATCTGGAAGGTCAATGTGAAAGTGACCATCACACCTGAGTGACCGGCCAAGGCTCAAAGGATCTGAAAGCAGGTCTTCAAATGCCAAATCCAGGCTAGGGATGTGGCTCAGCTGGTAGAATCCTTACCTAGCACGGGCAAAGGCCTGGCTTCAGTCCCCACTACACTGAACCAGGAATGGAGGTGCATGCCTGTAATTCCAGAACTTGAAAAAGGGAGGCAGGAGGATCAGAAGTTCAAGGTCATCCTTGGCACAATAGCCAATTCAAAGTTGGACTACATGAGACTTAAAAGAAAGCGAATCCAAACCAAGAAAGAATGCTGTGTAATGCAGGGGTTCGATCAGCCAGAATATTCTGCACTGGCTCCTAGAGACAGGTCTGGCTGCAAGTGTCTGTGTGTGGCTAGTATTGGGCTGGGATCTTCTATTGATTAAAGACAATGAAGAGCAGGACTTGGAAAGTGAAGAACAGGAAATTGCTGTGATACTTGGTCTGGCAGGACCTCGAACTGGTGGGTCAATGGTTTTGAGGTCACTGGTTTTTTCCCTGCTTTGATCATAAGTGAGGACTCCAGGTTGTGGCTAACAAAGTTGTTGACTTACCGTGACTAGCTTTCATAGGCAGAGTGAGAAGGATTGAGCTGCTTTGGAGCCTGAGCCATTACCCAGTCTTCCCTATGCCTGACGTCTATCTGTGGCCTCCACAAAGCTCTTGTGAAACTGCTGCTCTCTAATTTCAGCCATGCACCTATGACATCTTCTCCATTTTGTGTCACTTGACACAGTAATTGCTTTTAAGTCATCCTTGACCCAATGCAGCCATGCCTGGCCACAAGCCCTGCTTTTTGGAGTGGGAAAAGGGAAGGCTATAGGATTATAGGTATGCACCATCTAACCACATTTATACAATGCTGGGAACTGAACACACCTCATGCAAGCTAGGCAAGTACTACTGAGCCATGTTCCCAGGCCAAGAGTTTTAATTCTGCTCCATCGGTGCAGGTTTCAGAGGATTGGCAGAGAAGAAAGTGCTCTAGGAGGCTGCTTATAAGCTGAGAGTTGATAGGAACCAAGGGAGGAGAGAAGGTGCTGGCAGATGAAATGCTCTCACTAATGCCAAGGTGAGACCCAATAGGTCCATTGTAAATGTATGGGAAGGAATAGAGTGAAAATGACACCCAGTGTTGACCTGTATACCTATAATTACATATATTCACATGAGCACACATAACACACACATACACACACACACATACACACACTCACACACACACACAATACACATTCACACACAATCACTTTGGAAGCTGGATATAAAAGGGAAGATACTATGTGATGTTTAAAAAGGCAGATTTGGTGGTGTTCAGTGACCTAGAGCTGATACCTCAAGTGCAGTGACCCAAATTACAGAAGGGGCCCCTGAGGCTCTGAATGTCCTGTTTCTGGTTCCAATGTGCTGTAAATTCATGAAAATCTCATGTTATATGTTCCCATTGTGACCCTCCATACAGGGAATCTGTCTTAAGATCTCCAACCATAGCATTGCCAGATATACATATACAAAATGGAGTTTTGCTCTTATGAAACCAGCCCTTACCCTCCTGTAGACTTTAGATCACCTCTGAGTCACAATACTGAAGATGACAATGTAAACACTGTGGAAACAGTCACTCTGTCTTGTGAGGGAGAACGATAAGGGGAAAGTCTGTATATGTGATGTTGTCTTTCAAGTATTTTCCATCTGTAGTTAGTGAAGTTTATGGAATACAAAAGACTCAGACATGAAGGGCCAACTTGTGTGTGTGTGTGTGTGTGTGTGTGTGTGTGTGTGTGTGTGTGTGTGTGTACATGGAGACCTGAGGTTGATATTGATATCATCATTTTCTATTGTTCTTTTAACTTATTCTTTTAAGGCAGGATTTCTCAAATCCAGAGCTTGCTGATAGAGCTATTTTTCCTACTCACTTTTCTTTGGGGATCCTCAGGCTTCTTTCAAAGCTTGAATTACAGGCAGTCTGTCAAGTGCATCCCAAATTTGCATGGGTTTTGGGGATCCAAACTCTGGTCCCTCTTACTTGTACAACAATTGCTTTAGCTACTAAACCATATTACCAGCCAACTACTTCTTTGTTTTTTAGACAAGTTCTTCAGTGAATTTAGAGCTCACTGTTAAGGTTAGATGGTTTGGCTAGTTAGCCCCTGAGCTCTTCCCATCTCTGTCCCCCAGCTCTATGGTTATAGACCCACACTATCTCACCTGACTTTAACATGTGCTGGGGATCTAAACTCAGGTTCTTGTGCTTCCGCACTGAGAATCATCTGAGCCATATCCCAAGTCTATTTACTTACATAACCACTGAGCCATCTCCCCAATCTATTTATTCATCGATTGAGACAGTATGTTACTATATAGTACTAATAGGCCTGGAACTCACTGTATAAGTCTGGGCTAGCTTGGGACTCATGGGGATCCTCCTGTTTCTGCCTCCCAAATGCTGGAGGTTCAGGTGTATGCTGCCATGCATGGCTCAGAAATAGCTTAGTGAAAAATGTTTGTCTACATGAGAGGCTGGATATTTCCTTGGAGATGCTCGGCTAACACTTCCTATGCAGAGCGAAGCATCATCCCAATAGAGGAAGCAAATGTGACCTTACAGCTCTGCATGCATCACAGAACAAGAGCTTGCCGCATCAACCTGGTCCCAGCAGGCCTGCCATGGACCCTGGGGCAGGAGCCCCCACTTGTCTTCCAGGATGCTAACGGGAAGCGTCTGTTGACTCAGGACCCAGGGGTCATGAGGTCAAACCTCACAAAAGAAGATCCATCAGGATCAGTGTACAAAGAGATGGAAGTTACAATCTTTCTGAAGTGTCAGGCTTTTTGGGCACAATCTGCCTTCTTTCTTATTGTCAAATCCATGAAGACCCGGGAATTGCAGGGAGGGAAGGCTTCTATCTTGAAATTCTCCTGACTCCTTTTAAGGACAGTTTAGACATCTGGTTCTTGTGGAAAACAAGAAGCCTGCCTTGAGTACTAAGAAGACCGCAACAGCTAGGCTGTATGTGTGCCACTCTGACAATGTAGACAGACCACCTTCTCTGTTTACATGACTGTCTTTGCTAAGAGAAATCCCATTTCCTTGTCACTAAGAGAAAGACATCCTTTCTTGACATGCCCAATACAGAATTCGTAGCTGTCAAAGATGTTCACAGAAGTCAAATTTTTTTTTATTTCAGCTCATACAAACTTATTAGGTACACCAGTTCCCTCCCTTCCTCCTCCTCCCCCCGTACCCCCTGCTCCTCCTCCCCATCCCTTTCCCTCCCCATCCCCCAGTGCCTCCCACCCCAATTCCCAGAGAGTCCTTTCTTGTGCATGTCTGATTTTCCTCTGGGCCCTCCTCTCCGATAACGTACAAGGTCCCAGTGGCCTTTCCCTGAACCCTTTCCCGTGTTCCCCTTAGGTATAGGAACACTGCTGTGGCTGCCAATCCTTGACCTCCAAGGCTCTTGGTGCCTTTAGCAGATGCTAGACTTTGTGAGGTCAACAGTGTGTTGGACAATGCGCAGGGCATGCAAAGTCCAATTATGATTGCTTCAGCCCTAACTAGTATAGAGTATCTTATATATCATTGCTCCTCCCATCCTTTTGCTCTTACAGTCTTACCGCCCCCTCTTCCGCAAATTTCCCTGAGCTTCAAGATGGGGAGAGACTAAGCTGGCCTAGTTCTAGGTGGTTGATATAGAGTCTCTGAAGTTCTGGATTGTGGTTTGTTGATTTTCTTTTGCAGTTTTGCTGCTCCTGTAATGCCCTTCACTCCATCCTGGTGGGCATTGTATGTTACACCCTGGCCAGAGACAAAAAGCTGTTAGAGTCTTGTGATAAAAGCACATTCAAAGGTAGATGTAATAAAAGTGGGGAACCATACGTAAGGGAGGGGTCTATCACCCCTTTGCAAAATGGTTACTTTTTATCTGCCAGACTATATGCCCTCCTCTTCTGGTGAGATCACACCCCCTCAGTAGTAAATGATCAGGAACAAAAGTCTGTGAACTTAATCAGATGTCTCATTACTTATTTGGGTCCTTGGTGGAGGCCTATTTTCCCTGCTGTAACATGGTCCCTTCTCTCCTTGTTTCTGGTGTGGCCCTCCTACCCCATCCCTCCTGTTCATAATCCTTGCAATTACTGTCTCTAGGTGGGCTGGGTGGGTTTGTTACTAGGAGCCACCTATTAGGGAGTACATACGGCGCTTAATTTTCTGGGTCTGGGATACTTCGCTTAATATTATTAATTGTTTCTAATGACATCCATTTCCCGGCAAATTCCAGTAATTCATCATTTTTGATGGCTGAGTAGTACTCCATTGTATAGATGTCAAATTTCTTTACTGCACCCTACAGAAGATTTGAGCACAGGTGCCTGGATGGAGTAATAGTACCTCAGGGACTCCATCTGCTGGCAGTATGACAGACCATTCATGGATAGACGTCCTTACAGAAGTGTTTTCTATGTAAGGCCACTGTGGCCTTCATGTCAGAATGTGACTTTGGCAGAAACCTTTGTGGTAGTTCTTATATTACCATCTCCTTCCTTTATCTCCTTGTTAGGGCTTGACGCAGGTGGCTCCATTTTGGTTCCACCATTTTCGTAGTTGTGTCTTTGTAGCTCTAGGCCTCACTTCCCTAAGCCATGAATGTTTTTCTTTGTTTCCCATAATGTGAATGAACGAAGATCAGGAATGTACCTACTGCTGCTCTATCTAAACTGGGATCACTAGGGAGGGCGGCTTCAGGTCTCAAGCTCGCCTACTTGATCACAGAGGACCCAGGACGGGCCTGGCTCAGGCCCTTTTTTGTCCTGCCCAGCTTCCCTTGTGTGGTCTTGGTTCAGGAGATACCCAAGCTACTCACTTTGCTCAAAGTCCATGGGAATATATATGTATATATATATAATGTGTGTGTGTGTGTGTGTGTGTGTGTGTGTGTGTGTAGAGAACACAAGGAAGAAGAAGGAAGAAGGAGATCCTGTGCCTGTGTTGTTAGGCATCCTGCATACACACTATACTCATGCATTTCTTTTGTCACAGTGACTCTGATCACTAGGTAAGGCCACCGAGCCTCTTCTCATGATAAAGGAGATCAGTGACTCATAGAAATCAGGGTGATGCCTGTGGCTGGTGTGCAGAAAAGCTCTCACAGTTCCTGCTGCACTGAGAGATGCTACCTCTCACAGGACACAGCTGACAAATAGGAAGACACCCATCTACCTCTGATTCTGGTTTTGAGCTCTTGAAAGTAACTAGAGCAGAAACTATTTTCTGTTCTCAGAAAGTTTCTCCAGGATCAAGAGTTATTAATTAGGAATCATAATCTTGGATCTATTTGGATCTGTCTGACTTTGCATGAACCAGGCAGAATAGGGTGATCTGCATGGGACAGCGTAGAGAACCCAGACTCATGTAGCCTGTGCAGGGCAACCACCTTCATCCATTTATATTATTACAACAAAACACCATAGACTAAGTAACTCATAGACAAGAGAAATCTATTCGTTACTGCTCTGGAGTGTGGGAGTCTGGAGTCAAGATTGTGTGAGAAAGTCTTCTCCCATATATGCTGAAAGTGAGGTAGAAAGGTCTATAAGGGGCTTTCTTTGTTATACTTTTGAGACAGGATCTTACTCTGGAGTTCAGGCTGGACTTGAACTTGTCATTTTCCTCTCTCAGCTTCCTGTGTGCTCCTTAA
Organism: Typhlomys cinereus; assembly: GCA_023101885.1. Classification (NCBI taxonomy): domain Eukaryota; kingdom Metazoa; phylum Chordata; class Mammalia; order Rodentia; family Platacanthomyidae; genus Typhlomys; species Typhlomys cinereus. Next base: position 191,850 of record JALPQD010000192.1, read on the forward strand.
AAGCATTTGTGTTTATGTTACTTAGATATAGGTGTCAACTTGACAATTGAAAACTGAGCCTGGGCACATCTATGAAGAATTAGTAGTTAAGGCAAGTCCTGCGCAAGTCTATGGGAAATTGTCTGATTGATGATGGAAAACTCAGCCCTTAGTGGGTAGGACCATTTTGTGGGCAGGAGAAAAGACGGAAAGAGCTGGTTCAATAAGTTGATATACTTTGACATACAGTCAGGCAAGTAGGGAAGTTTGACCTCTCTCACCAGTTCCTATGGACATGGTATGGTCAGTTCTTCAGGCTCATAGTGTTGGTATGAACTCTAACAAGCTGGACTATGAATTACAACCCAAATCATAAGCAAGAATTAAACCTCTTTTTCCCTGTATTGTCTGACTATGCATTTATCAAAAACAAGCAAACTGTAATAGTGTCTTTCCAGAGTGGTATTCATTCCTTCCAAATTATCACAGTCCTGGGCAGAACATGTCAGTGTATAACCCCTGAAGTCTGGATATAAACTCTGTGCTTATGTTTCTCTTATTTTTGTGTGGGAGTTCAGGGTCAGGATGATCTGGGCTGTTTCTGGTCTCCACCTTATTATTCTACTGTGGCCCGTCCACTTCAGGGATCTACTGTGCCCCAGACTGTTCTACTCTGCAGGGTGACTCCTCCTTGCACTAGGCTACTCTACCCTACCCTGGGCTGCTCCATCCTGAATGGGCTGCTCATTCCTGTACTCTGGCTGCTCTACCATGCACTACGCTGCTCCACTCAGCACCACGTTGCTGTGTTATTTTCAACGTATGAGGATGTAAATCCATCACAAACTGAAAAACATCTGAACCTGGAAAAAAATGGACACAGATCTGTAGCTGAAGCCAATATTTATCTGAAATGTTTCAACAAGGACTGATGAGCCTAAATGCTTCATTGCTTGGAATTTGGCTATTGGTTGCTTTTTGAGTGGGATTATCTCAGAGTTATTTCCTTCCAGGAAAGTCCTTCCTTCTTGGAAAGTCAGACCAGAACCTAATAGAATTTGTCAAACTCTTGAAAAATATTTTTCATGCATTGTCTGTATGTAGTGCATGTGAGTATATACACCTGTGTGCAGGTACATGTGCATTTGTATACATGCATGGAGATCAGAGGCCACAGTCTTTTGTGTGCATGTGTAGAGAACAAAGGACACACATGCAAGCATGCATGGAGGCAGAGACTGATGCCATGCATCTTCCTCCCTAGTTTGTTTTGTGATAGTGTCTCTCACTGAACCTGGAGCTCATTGATTTGGCTCAACTGACTGACCAGCAGGCATTAGAGATCCTCCTGTCTCTGCCTCCTGAGCACTGAGATTACAGACACATACCACCAAGCTTCATTTTTTTTTTAATGGATGCTTGGAATCCAAATTCAGGTCCTCAGGTTTGCACAGCAAGCACTTTATTTACTAAGACATCTTTCCAGTTCCTTTAAGACTCTTTCTAAAGAATGATTTATCTATGAATTGATTATCTTCGCAGGTTATTTATTTATTGGGTATCCCCAAGGCATTGGGAACTTTGGGCATATCAAAAGAACACTAATTACGTATCCTTGGTTTCCCATTTGAACAGGGAAATAGACAGGAACGTGATTATCTTCTTTTAGGGCACTGACTCATCAGGGTCAAATGTCTAGAGGAAGACCTGTGACTCTCAGCAGAAGAGAATGGACTGCAAGGAGAAAAGGAGGAGTTCTATTCCAAGGGCAGCATTTGAATCAAGAGCCTTGGCAAGTCAGGAGAAGTGGTCTCTTTAAATAGTTTGGACTTGCTGTACCATAGGCAAAAGGTGATTAAAAAGTCAGAGCATAAAAGGTCTGAGTGTGCCCACCCGAAGAATTTCTAAATACCCTGTAAGATGTGGAGAACCTCACATTCCAGGATCTTTTTGGTATTTACAGATTTCAGGGTGTGAAGTAGGGACAGCCAGAGCTTTACTGCATCCCTGTGAATCAGATCTGTGACTGCGGAGAGGGATAAGGGAACTTAGAAATGTGGGCGGGGACATGGCAGTCTGCAGAGAGGGCGGAGGCTAATGATATCCTGAAAAGAAGAACATTAGATTAACAAAAGAAATGGCAGACCTCAACCAAAAGCAATAGACACAATGGAAGAACATTTGTCCTTCTGGATCTGGGCCACGAACTAGAGAAAAGGGAAATCTCAAGAAGCAAATAAAATCTTTAGGACATCAGATCTGCATGTTGTGTAAAGTAGCTGCTGGGGAAGGTCCAGTGTCCTTCACTCACAGGTTGAGTGAAGAGGTATTGACCCAGGAGACTTTACAATCTGACACTCTCCTGGAGAGAATAGAAGCTTCTACACTGCAGCTTCTCCAGCCCCAAGCCTCCTCTCCACTGAATAATAACTGATCCTGGACCATATGGATATTGAACAAAAGCCCACCTAAGCACAAACTTAGGGTCATATATATTCTCAGGCAGACTACAGACACTGACAGGCACGCCTTAACCTTGGAAAGACAGAACTCCTGGTCCCGAAGGAAAGCACATATGCTGGCCAGGTTCCCTTAGAGCATACCACATTGAAATCAATGTGTAAAAGTATGACGGCCCAGCACAGGAAAGACAATATGGGCAAGTCCTGAGGATACAGGTCCACTATGAGTGTTGGAGCCTTTGGGCAGTACTCCAACTTGGCAGGACAGAAGGATGCAGCCTGCGCAGAGCCCATTCTTTGTTTGCTAACTTTATTGGAGACATGCTGGATCACCTAGTTGCTTTTGACTGCATTTTAGTGACAAGTTTGTTGTTCAGTCATTGTTCCTGTTGTTGCTTCTCTCTTCTAAATAATCGCAGGTAACATAACATGGGAAATACCACCAAGAAGACCGACATCAAGTAAATAGAGTGAGTAAAAGAACAGTCTAACAACTTGAAACACAACTCTGTCCCAACAGATTTGTGAATCACAACATAGAAATGCAAAATATATGCAAAGCAAACCAGCACACACCCGAAAGCCCACAGAGCAGGAAGCGACCCAATGCTAATGAAACCGAAGTGTCAGAAAGCAATTCAGAATCCTTCTCTGTCTCTGTCTCTCTGTCTCTCTGTCGCTCTCTTTTTCTCACTGCATAAAGGAGAGACAGAGAGAAACAGAAAGAGTAAGAGAAATTGAGAGATTTGCACAGTAGCTCAGGATGGCATGGGAATCACTATGTAGCCAGACTGATCCTGAACTCATGGAAATCCTCCTACTTCAGTCTCTCTAAGTGTTGAGAATGCAGATGTGAGCTGCCACGACTGGGCTCAAAATTCCCCTTCTGAAAATGTTCGGTGACTTTAAGAGGATCCAAACATGTAGATGAGTGATGTAAGAGGATCAATTTAAGATCCAGTGAAACTGTCAACAGCAGAGAGAAGGTCAGAAAAGTGGATGAATAATTCAACAATGCTGAGGAAAATTTCAGCAAGGAGACTGGGATTCTGAAAAAGGAAGAAGCACCAAATGCACATGCTGACAATGAAAGAAGAGTTTTTCAAATGAAAAACACAGTTGAAAGCATCATAGACCAGATGAAGCATAAGGAAGAAAGCCCGGAAAGGAAGATAGGGTCAAAGAAATACTATGTTCAGGCTATCGTGAACCTGGCCCCCATTTGGCTCTGTGTTTGGTAAACAGAAGATGATGAGGAGACCAGCACAGCTTACTCTGTGGTAGTGCACAAGTGGCCCTTCTGACTGTCTGTTATGGTTTGAATGTGAAGTGTCTTCCTCATGTGTTTGAGTGCTATATAGCTTTCAAGACATAGTGCTCTGCTGGCAGATAGGATCGCAGGGGCAGAGTTTAGAGGGTTACAGCTCTGACCCAGTTCTGGCCCCAGGAGGGACCCATTTCCACACTGGCAGCCTGGAATAAGTAGTACCCACATGTTCGTTCCCACCATGTCTTTTCTGCTGCGATGGGCTGCACCTTTCCAACTGTGAGCTGAATTAACTCCTTCTTCCTGCAAGTTGCTTCTTCCTGAGTATTTTGTAACAGTGAGAGAAGAAATGAATACAGAAAGTTGGTCCTGAGAAGTGGAGTATTGCAGTGATAAGCATGACCTTGTGGTTCATAGTTTACAGAAGAAATGTGGCAGAGTATTGCGCTAGGACCTGCAGAAAACTTAAAATGGTCCAAGCAGAGTTTAAGGGTCATTCTGGTGGGTGTCTGGAAGACAAAAATGTTGATAGAAAGTCAGACAGTAAAGACTGATTCCCTCAGTGGAATAAGGACTTTACCGGAAACTGGGCTAGAGGTCATTCTTGGACATTGTGGCAAAGATTCTAGCCATTCTTTGCCTATTTCCTGAAAAAATGAGGTGATGTGTAATCTAATAGTAATGGACTGATTTGTTTGGTGGATGAAATTTCAAGACAATGTAACATGCAGTCTGTGGCATGGCTACTGATCACTGCTTTTAGTTTCAGTGAGAGAGACCAGAACATAGAACACAGAAAAGTGTGAAGAACGCAGTTTAAGTATGAAAGGGATTGTAGTAAATGAAAAGTGGATGTGGACCAAGAAACTGTTAAAGAGCTAGAGCAATTAAAAGAAAACTCCTACTCTGTGCTGGGACAATAGGGAATAAAAGTGAATATTCAAATGACAGGGACGAAGAGAGGGTCTAGGTAGGCAAACCTCCATGGCATCCTATTAGCCCAGATCCACCAATGAAAGTGTTTTCTCAGTCCAGTCATAAGGCACATATAGGCTGCTACAGCTGTCGTTCAAGGGGACAAGTTATATTTTGAGCTGGACACACAACTTGGCATGGTTTACTATGCTGGTATCAAAGGCACATAGGATGCAAGAGTGAGGGGCTCATGGAGGCTCACAGCAAGGCTCTGTAAAGTGGCTGAGGCCAGGCAAGATGTAGCAGGGTCAGATGCCCTGTGTGGAGCTTTTGGGGGGGGTCTGTATGTGAAGTTATGAAGGTGAACATGCTAACATGTTATAGATGCCAGCAACATGGGACATCTGCCAGGACAACTATTAGACCAAATGGAGCTGACCCAAAGAACAAGCCACTTATGCTGTATGCAGCAGAGCTGTAGAGGGAGGACTACTTAGCCTGTTGAAGCCCAATGATCTTACCACAAGCCCTAGATGCCCAGCATGGAAGTTCAGGTTTTGTATTTGGTCCTTCTGGACTCCAGTGTTTCTTTCATTCATTTTTCCTTGCTATACTGACAGTCTTTCTTCTTGGAATAAAAATCCTTCCTTTGGGGTACTGTTTGTCAAAAGCATACAATCTATTTTTACATTTCCCAGAAGTTCACAGTGAATTTATTGTGTCTCAGAAGAGACTTTGAACTTTGAACTTTTGAGCAGTAGGACTGTTAAGATTACAGGGCCTTTAAAAGATGGACTGAAGGCATTTCATATGAGATGGCTATGGCCATGCAGTGGCAGATCTTTAGGTTTGGATCCCACAGTTCCGTCACAAGCCCATGTGTTTGAATGCCCTGTCCTCAGTTGGTGCTGCTGTTTGGGGAGGGTGTATGACTGTTTGGTCTACCTGGCAGAGGTATGCCATTGTGTGGAGTACAGAGTTACATATAGTCTGACTCCAATGCTAGCCTGAACTCTATGATTCCTGGAATATAACAAACAGATGCCACATACTCCTTCACCACAGCCTTGAGCTACTCACACTGCCATGATGCACTGTGTTCCCAAACAAATCCTTCCTCCTGTAAGTTGTGTCTGCCAGACAGTGAAGAGAAAGACAACATGTACACTGGTCTTGACATAAGGTCAGTGGTCATCTTGCTCTGACCTTGGTCTTGATTTGAGGCATCATGTCACCAGACCAGCTCTGGGAACAGCTCTATTGTATCTTCTGTCTGAGCAGACACAGCTTCGGGGCAACAAATATGAGCCATGCCATCATTTTCCATCAGATTATTGAGTATATTATAAACAGTTAAAGTTACAATGTGTGGTATTTGTTGGTAGATGTTTCAGGCATGATTCAGAATTGACTGGGGCAGTATGCCTGGCTTCTGACTGGGTGGCCTTGGAGACAAATGGAATGTGCTTTAACAGTGTTGTGTGGATGTAGTCAGAAGAGAAAGAGGCTGCATGATGGGCAGAGCAGATATACAGTCAGGGGAGCTCCAAGGCAGGAAGAGCAAACACCGACTCTCATAGTTCACTGCTCTGTCCTTAACCTAAGGACAGTTTCACTTTCTGGACCTTCTCATGGTCATCATGACTTCCATGACCTTAACATAGGCCCTGGTAGCCTATGTCTTGGCTGGAGCTACATGTCTCTGTCATACATGTGTTTAAAAACTGAACCCTTTATAGACTGCTGTCTTGCTTATAAATTCTGGCATTCATTGTTCATCTGGGTAGCTGATGAAATCAAGTCATTCCGAATGGTTTCTCAGCAAGAGGGTTCTCTGTCCAAGAGGGGGGACATGATCACTGTCCCAGGACATATGCCAAGTACAGAATGCGCTTATCACTGTCACCATGGGCCTTTCCTCTCTCCTCCTGTGTAGTCACCCCATGGCATATTGAGACAATTCTGCATGGAGGGTCTGCCAAGGGAATGAGGAAAGGTGAGGCAGCAAATGTTCAGCCTCTGTTCTCTTTTTTGGTACAAAAACCCATTTTGTTCCTCCACCCTGTCAGCTTCACAAGTGGATTACAAAAAGGAAAGAACCGATTGTCACTCGAAGTCATTGCCAATGGGGAAAAAGTATAAGCCTGGTTTTGACCCACCGTCTGTTGTCAGTGTGAATGTGTGTATCCCATGCCGAGCGCATGAATGTCCATGTCTGTGTGTCTCACACTGGAACCTCCTTGGTTGACACATGCTTCTTCTGAGTCATCTCTGTGCAGTCTTCTTGAGTCATTCACGATATTCCTCAGTTCCTATAACACAATGAATTTGGAAGTTTGGAGGACAGCAAATGCTTGTTTCCTCACATCAGAAAAATCCAGGCCAGAAGAAAGTGCTTAGCCAGGACAACAGACAGGAATCAGCCTTGAACTCAGCCAGCCTTCTCCCATACCTGCTCCGACCCTTTTCTTCAGCCTTTGGCTCTGTGCTCACTATGGAAGGCCAGCCCTCCAGTGTTTAGATTGGAGTCAACCTGGAGTACCACAGCCCCAGCAATGGCCAGTTCAGAATGAAGGAGTCAGCATCCACTGTCACATGTATGACGACAACGGCCCTGCCTGCAGACTTGCTGACCTCCACTGTGACAGTGTCTAGTGAAGCAGGCGTGACATCTAAAAGAAGGCAATGAAGCTCAGTCTCTCTCACTTTCCCTTGTTCAGGTGTGTCCTGAATCCAGCCCATCAAGCACTCTTCCAGGGAGTGTTTACTTAGGATCTTTGAAGATTTGAGATGATGCTACTCACTAAGGAGCATCACCATGGAAACAAACAGACTTGGTCCCTTTCTTTCTCTTGCTTGCTTGCTTTGTTCTTGTCTTTCTCTGTCTCTTTATCTCTAAATCTTCGTTTATCTCTCTGCTTGTCATTTTCTTTTTCTGCCTCTGTCTTCCTCAGATTCTCTCCCTGTCTATTTCTATAAATCTCCATTTCTCTTTCTGTCTCTTCCTCTCTTTCCCTATCTCTTCCTCTGTCTTTCTTGCTGTTTTTTAAATATTTATTTATTTGAAAAAGAAGAGGTAAATGCATGCATCCTATGGGGCATGAGTGGAAATCAGAGTACGTTTTAGGAAGTCAGTTCTCTCCATCTACCTTGTGGGCTCCTAGGACTTGAACTCAGGGTGATGTGCCTACTGAGCTATCTTAATGGCCTTTGGCTCCCCCCTCTGTTTCTCTGTCTCTCCTTGTTTGATTTCTCTTTCTCTGTCTCCTTGTCTCTCTCCATCTCTCTCTTTCTGTGTTTCTCTCATTTTATCTTTGTCCCTGCCTCACTCCATCCCTTTCTCCCTATCTCTGTCTGTATCTCTTTATCTCTGTCTCTAGTTCTCTATATATTGTGTGTATGTGAGTGGATAAATTCACACGCAGACACAGACACACACACACACACACACACACTCACACACTCACATCTGGATGTCCTATAGGCACTTCACTTGTCACATCTGGTTTCTGGCCAAAGGCCTCTGAGGCAGGAACAATGATATGCAGATACAAGGGAGGAAATGGGTGAGATGAAGATGGGAAAGAGGCGTGAGTAGGTGCAGGACTTGAAACAAGGATGGCAGAATGATGGAGGATTTCTCAAGTATGTCTCATCAGCAAGTAGCTGCATGGAGAGACAGTCTTGGGCGAAGGGAGCAAGAGTGGGTGCAGGTTGCATGCTGAGTCTGGGCTCAGTAAGAGACACTCATCATTTTCAGGGATGAGGCCCAGTGATGGAGGGAGGGGCACTCCTGGCTAAGGCAGATAGCTATCAGAGAGGGGTGTATGGTAGCCACAGTATCTCAAAAGTTGGAGGCTGACCTTCCACAAGAGCAACAGAACATCTTTGGAAAGACTCAGACCCCTCCTCCAGATCAAGACAGGAAGCAAGAAGAGGACCAAAGATGGCCACAGGGTGCAGCGATGAAAGCAGAAAAGGGAAGAAAAATCACAATGGCAGAGGGGTGTGTGTGCCTGAAATCCAGGCAGTCTGCTGGAGATGAGCACACAACAGCCCAGGTTTCGGGGGATGAAAGGAATCTGGCTTCCGAGCTAAGATTTTCTTCTTCTCAGGCTTTGTAGCGCTCGGCAAGCACACTGTCGGTAGAGTGGTCCCAGCAGGGCTGGTGCTCTGGCCAAACTGTGCTCAAAACAGAAGTGGGCCGAGCCAGCCTGAGCACACGGGAACAAAATGTTTCTGTATTGCTGGCAACACAGGCCTTCGACCACAAGCAACAAGCTTGTGTTGCCTGAAAGGCACTTGTTTTCATTGTCCCTTTCTGCCCTTCCTGCCAGAATATAAAGCGATTGGTTCCCATGCTAGAGACAGAAACTCAGGTTCTGGCTGCTGATAAACAGCAGGCATGGGAGGCTAACGGAGGTGTCTTGAGATCAGGAGCTGCCCTTCAGCTCTTCCTGTAAAGCTCATGAATGGTTCCTGTTTCTACTGCACTGTGAGTTCACTGAGCACAACAGCCATGTGTGGACAAAGTGTTGGGAACAAAGAGGTGAAACCCCCTCTCTGGATGTCCTTATGGCCAGCAATGGGTCCACAGAAATCTTTTGTGATGTTGGACCTCCAGTTTGAGAATTGATGTGCAGGATTAGCCATTCTTGGGAAAGACTGGTGGGTGGAAACTTGAGATGCCCAGGAGGACGAGATTGTTCTGCAGACTGTCCCCTGGACAGCATGTTCTCCACAGAACGTGGTTTCAGAAACAGGCTCTGGGTCAAGGGTGCTCCTCCCCGGGGGGGCTTCTTCAGCAGGAGTGGCTATTTCGACTCTAAATATATTCTTCAGTTTTCTGCCCTAACAACTCTCTGCTTTTAGGGGAACCTTGATTCTGTTTTAGGCATAAACAAAATGCTCTATGCCTAAAACAGCAACTTAAAACAAAAGTAGTGACAGTGCATTCTGTACCTGGCTTATGTGCTGGGACAGTATATGAAGATGAGGAGAAGAGAGGGGAAGAGATAAGGGAGAAGGACATTGTCATAATCTGAGTGTAAAATGTCTCCCATGGCGCCTGTGTTTGAACACTTGGTCCCCAAGAGCTGATGGTGCTGTTTGGAAAGGCTTCATAACTTTTTTGAAGATAAAGTCTTGCTGGAGGAAGTATGTCAGTGAGGGTAGACCTTGAGTTTCATAGCCCATGCCCACTTCATGTTCACTCTTTGCATGCTGACTGTGGATGCAATGTGAGGGTGTCTTATGTTTCTGCCTAGTATCATGCCTTTCCTGCCATAATGAAGTATATCTTGTAAGGCAGAATAAGTCTTTCCTCCCTTAAGTTACTTCTTGTCAGCCATATGCTTACCATAACAAGAAAAACAGCAAAAATAGATCAACAGAAGTTGTTCACATGACATATCTCCTTAACATCATTCTCCAAATTACAGATTCAAGGTCCTGTTACCTTGTTATCCATGGCCAAGATTTCAAGACCCACAAACAAGATCTTTAGGTAACTGCATCTCTCTGATGATAGAGTTGTTTGAGCTGAGGAGATTTGGGGCCTCTATCCACACTGGACTACTCTGGTTTCAGAAGTCCTTTTGTCTAATCCCGTGGTTCATCAAGATGATGAACCAGACCTTCATCCTTCTGTAGGGACCCACTGCATTGTTCAGAATCCAGATGGGGTGACTTGCCATCTGTCACTTGCTGACATAAATAAGGGATGTGTGTGCTCTTTGGAGGTTGGATCTGCCCTGGATAGCAAACAATTTATCATAGGGAACAGGAGACCTATGGAGATTGGGTGAAATGTTTCCTAGCAGACAGAGTTCCCACTGTCCAAATCTGCTTCTAAACCAAGGGAGCAACTGCCTTTCCTCAAGTCTTCTGGATACAGCTTTTGTTTCCTGTCTCATCTTTCCTGGCGTAGGTCAAGGACATTGGAGACAAGATGTGACCATTCAGTATGCTCTGCTTGGTCAGCGGCCAGGTGCTTGACAAGATCCTCAGATGAGATGAGAACCACTTGTGTGTAGGAACTGTGGCTGGGAAATGGAGGGTGTTTCAGAATGCAGTATCAAAGCTATGAGCCTACTCAGAGGTACTTCACGTAGAGCTGTGAAGCTAGGGCATGGAAGCTGGGGACTGAAGAGCCACAACTTGCTGGTCTGGGATCATATGAACCATGCAGAGCTGGTTTCCACAACTTAGTGGCTGAATTTCCATCTAAGCTTGTGTTTCTATGGCACTCTGTCCCTTCTCAAGTATACTCACCTCATCATCCTCTTGATGGTAAAAGGAATGAAACCCTGCCAAGTGGGCGTGAAGATATCCCTCACCCAGACTGCAATGTTTGTGACCCTAAGACCATCTTTTCTTTGCACTTGTCTTCAGAGGGGCTGAGGAGCTGAAATGTCTCCATTCCATGCTGGAGGTCCTTAAGATATCTCAGCCAATGGAAGGATTCTGTTTCCTTAATTTTTGCATCCTAGCCTAGTGGAGTGGCCCAACGCTATGGTGCCAGCTGTCCCACTGGACACACTTGGGCCTGAGGCAATGGTGTGCTGGGAATAGTTTGAGAAATAGGCATTTTCTCCACCCTCAGGCATCAGAACACACAGCCTGCTGGTCTCTGGCTTGGCCACTCAAACTGAGCAGCAATGGGCTGCTTCCAGCACAAATCAGCACTCAGAGCCAGGGAGTATCCTCAGCTGACCCATTTTTCACTGTGGATACAAGTCTTATTCCTAAGTATTCGGTTGTGGCTTGTTGGATTACAAACGATGTACACATGGAACTGATTTTTCAACAGCCTAAAACACAAATGACCTCGAGTTTCCTGTTTGGAGGAACAAAAAAAAAAAAAAAAAATGGAAATTAGGAGTAGGCAAAGGGCAAAGACAGAGAAAGATGAGTCTGGGCTTGTACAGAAACAGCCGTGATGGAGTCTGTGGACAGAAGAGAGTGCAAGGCAAACCCAGAGCTTACCCAATGGCAGAGATGGCACCAGTGAGCCCCAGCACTCTTGCAGCCCTTCTCCATTAATGTCACCCCTTCTGCCAGGTGCCTGCCAGCCCAGGTTGCGAGGGTAGGGGCAGGTCTGGGGGACCTATAGGTTTGAGTCTCTAACTTGATGCTTTTGGGTGGTGGAGAACTGCTAGGAAGTGGAGCATAGTAGAAGGCTATTGGGACATGCTCTGGAAGAAATTGTAGAATCCTGGTGGTCTTCAAGCAAGAGGGAGAACTGATAATGGACAGAAACTCCAAAGATAATCTCTCAAGAGCATGCCCAGAGGGCTATCTCACAGGGGATTCTAGATCTCCTGAAATTGACATTTGAGATTAACTATCGAAAATCCAGAAGGGTGAGGAAACTCTTCACCACCTGAAGTGTGAAGACAGAGTGAAGCTTGCCTGGCTCCTGAGCCCTGGGAAAGGAAGCAAGTACACTGCAGGCATCATTACCACCACTTGAGCCACATGCCAGTCAGTTTCCAGAAACCCCCAGAGTTTAAGTAAGTCAGAAGCCAGAAATTCAGAACTTGTGGAAAAATAAAGAAAGATCCTCCACTCTGGAGAGAGAGGGATGCAAGTATGGGAATGATGGAGCATTAATGATAAGGAACCTGGAACTGAATCTGGCTGTGAGAAAGGATAACAAGAGCCAATTCTCTGGGCCCTGAAGTCAGTGAGGGAGGAACACTGAGAGGGGACACTGAGGTGGTGGTACTTCAGGCTGGTGGAGAGTGGCCAATACCCAGGGAATGACAGGAAGCCTGAACTCAAACTGAGGAAGGCCACAGAAATCACCAGCCATTCTTGGCTGCTGGCTGGCTCTGTGTAATGCCTTTCAAGGTAGGTGGGCTAGGCAACGCGATCTAGGCAATTACAGGATGGTAAGAAGATATCAGATGGGAAAGTGAGGTGGGGGATCTTTAGCTTGCTTCTACCCACTCACCCTTTCAAAAGTTAAGGTCCTCTGTTCAGAAGAGCTGGTCTGACTCTGGATAGAACTTCAAGGACTGGAGATGTAGCTCAGTGGTAAAGGATTTGCTTAGCCTGACTGAAGTCGTTGTTGTGATCCCTAGTAACACACATACACACACACACACACCCACACACACACACACACACACACACACACACACACATGCACACATACACAAATAGTAAAACCAAACAAAAACAAAACCTTGGCATGCCTTGACTTTCTGAATATTTTGCCCTATATGACCTGTTCTCACCCAGTGACACCACACATAGGCAGGGGAAGGAGCTAGAAATGGAAGTGGTAATATATGACTCAAAGTGGTCCTGCGATACAGGGTGAGGACACATGTCCCGAAGGTTTTCCCTATGAGAGGCTGTTGTGACCACTCAGATACGCATTCATTAAAGCTCCCCGACATGTGTGTGCAGGAAGGGCAGACAGCCTAACCAACTCTGAACCTGCTGTAGCACACATTAGGCCACACCAAAGACCAGTGTGGTCCCTTCTTCACAAAATGGGACCCAACTGTCTCTTGAAAACATATCACTTGTATATACTGTTCCAGAGTTCAGACTCTTATTTTCCTTTTGTTTAAAAAGGTAGATCAGATGACATCATTCAAAAATGAGGAGATCCTGCTCTGGGCCTCAGCAAAGAGTAGGAGGCAGCATCAGATTAGACTCATGTCACAGAGCAGCTGTGCCCTTGTGTTCTGCAAATCAGGCAGGATCCACAGAGAACAGAGACCATCAACCTGCCTGGACGTGAAGGTACAAGCCACTTAGATGGTGGCACTCTGCTGGACCACACAATAGATCGAGTAAATAGAAATGAAATTAAAACCACCAGATATAAGAAAGAAATTGGTAGAAATATCTGGAATTTCAAATCCTTTCATGTTGGACAGCGTTCTCTAGAGGAACAGATTCTTCTGGGGGGTTCCCCCAAAGGGATTGTAGGAGTGGCATTTCTTAGAACTGCCCAGTAGAGGGACAGAAAGGGAGAAAGTGTTATTGCTTCACTTGTTCAAGCCTCATGGCTGGAATTTCTCTGTGACTTGTTGGTATTTTCATCAGAAAACGACTTGTGCATGCTCACCAGGCCAATCCCAGCCCCAGCAAAGACACAGGTATGAGTGCTAATTCTGTCCTTCAGATATTTCCTATAACTTTCTGGCAGTGGCCTGCTTTGAGTAGAAGTCATGATGATTCCAAACTCTCTTGTCTTAGAGCTTTCTAGAGTGAGAGATGATGGAAAGAATACATATTAAAAGGGGATTGATTAGATTGGCCTACTCGAGCTAGGCTGGGTAGTTCAGTAGTGGCTGTGTGCACATCTTGAAAGGCGAGGACCCGGGAGCTGCTCACTCCTGAAGGCTCAGTGGTCCAAATCCAGTGATGAAGACCTTGGAGATTTCTTATCTGTAGCCTATGTTGAAGGCTAAAAAAGACCAAGTGTGATGTCAGTGAAGAATGGCAGAGCTGGCAGCAGCAGAAACAGCAGTAGACATACTTACCTGCCAGAAGTAAAGGCAGGCAGTCCTGACTTTCCCTCAAGCCTTTATTCAAGTGGGTCACCCCTGGAAGGTGTTGCCAACCTTGGAGAAAGGTCTTCTTTCTTCAGTTATTCCTTCCTGAAAATGCCCTCATAGATTTGCCTAGAGGCCTGTCTTTTACTTGACTCCAGATCTAAAAGTTTAATCCAAGGTATTGGATGACAAACAAGAAGTTTGTTCCTTGGCTCTCCTTACCACTAGGTGAAGGAGGCCTCCACATACCTGCAGGGCTAGAATGTTACCCAGTGGGAGAGTATTTTCCTAGATAGTGTAAGACCCTGGGTATGATCCTTTGTGTCACAAAGTAAAACAAGACAAAAGAAACAAAATTACAAAACAAAACCATCACCAATGAAATGATTCTTACAGGTTAGAACTTCAGTTTTCACAAGATAGGTATTCAGTTCTTTCTCTGCTGTTATGACACAACACTCAGATACAACTTAAGGGTAGAAAAAGACATTTATTTGGCTTACAGAGGGGAGATGCAGTCCTTCATGGCAGAAAAGTCATGACAGACAGCAGAAGCTTGAAGAGGCTTGGGTTACTGCAGTAATCATGACGGAGGCAAAGCAAGCAAACAGCAGACTGTAAGAGCAGACTGCTAGAGGAATCAGGGCGGGACCACCCAACCTCAAGGCCTGCTCCCTGTGATGTGCTTTTGTCCAACCAGCACTGCCTCCTAAAGTTGCCTCACACTAAAGATGTGAACACGAGCCTATGGGAAACACCTCACATTCAAACCACAATGACTCAGGAAGCTGCACCAATCTAGTGGCTACATACATTGGAATGGTTTGTTATACTTAAAGAAATTTCCATGCGAGGACCTTGCAAAAGCTAGATGAATGTGTGATGGTGACAGAGAGTGTGTTGGGGAAATAGCTCCATTGGCAAAATTCTTGTAGTGTAAACATGAAGTCCTGAGTTCAATTTTCAGAATTCATTTCAAAAGCTAGGCATGGCAGTATGTACTTGTAATCTCAGACTGGAGAGGTGAAAACAGGGGACCCCTAGACCAGGCAGCCTAGCCTCATTTACAAGCCCAAGATCCTAAGGAGAAATACTGTCTCAAAACACAAGCTGTGTGGCTTCTGAGAAGTGACAGCCAAAGTTGATCTCTGGCTTCTGCATGTACACCTGTGCATGCATATGCACATACATACATGCATGTACACACATGTGTACATACAGTGGGACTGTCTGATATATGGGATATAGGTGGGGAGTTGTAGTGCAGGGCAATGGTTTAGACACTCTTTTATTGCTGTGATTAAACGCTCTGACTCAAACATCTTCAGATAGAGTTGATGTTTGGCTTATAGTTCCCAAGAGACACAGTCCATCATGGGAGGGAAGGCATGGTGGTAGGAGTTGAGGTCAACTCCTCACATTGTATCCACACTCATGATTCAGGAAGAGAACAGGCTATCAAACCTCAAGGCCTATCCCTAGTGAAACACTTAGTCTAGTGAGGTTCCACCTCTTAAAACTTCCATGACCTTTCCAAACAGCACTTCCAGCTAGGGACCAAGTTAGCCTGTAGAGGACATTACACAATCAATTCACAAAAGTAGGTGTGAGGCTAGAGTTCTGGGACTTCTGCAGAGAAGAATACACCTGTGAAGATTGGGTGTCTCTGCCCAAGTGCAATACTCCTCTGCTGACATGCTGATTAAACAACAGAATTCTACTCTTTCTTGTTCATAAGAATTTTCATTTCTGTAGAAACCTTTTCTCTCAATAATCATTGGCTATATCAAGTGTGGACAGATGGAAATAACACTGATGATGGCCATGCATGTCACTGAACTTGGTGTAGGCAAGGAAAATACTAAGGTGTCACAGAAAGTTTAAAGGAGGAGTCTCCTGAGACCTTTGAGGTTGGACCATTGAAACTGGTATATAAATGGGGACTATGCTGCCCTCACTGGGAATCTGGTTTCTCTGTGGGATAGAATTGAATTGCTTGTCCGTGGACAAGTGTTTGTATAGCCATAGGCTTTCCACAACTTAACCACAATCTCTACATCATTACAGAATGATCCAAGACAGAGGTCCATATCCCTATAGGTTCAGACCACTCCAGAGAGACTACTTCATGCTATTGAAAGGATCCTAGTGTGATGGTTAGTATTAATTGCTAACCTGACAACTAGAAGGCAGGTTTCTAGGAACATCTGAAAAAGATTCTCTTGCTTGGGTTCTGGGCATGCCTGTGAAAGTTTGTCTTGATTGCATGATTGATGGGTGAAGACTCAGCCCACTATGGGTAGAACCATTCTCTAGGCAAGGGATAAGAAATTACAAAAATTAGTAGCAGTGAACACTACCAAGCAAACAGGAATTGGTCTTTGTCCTCTGCTCTTGCAGTGGATATGATATGATCAGCTGCTTCATGCTCCTGTCTCTGTGACTCCCCTGCCGTGATGGACCATAACCTAGCATTGTGACACAAATAAATACTTTTCCCCTCAAGTTTGTTTCTTATCAGGTGCTTTTTCACAGAAATAACATTAAAAAAAAAAAACAAATACCGGGGAGAAGGAAGGAGGGCAGGGACAATCATTCACTTAGTTTGTTAAACTAGAAAAAATAAAATAAAAGAGAAAAAACACCTAGTATGTCTACACATGAGACAACTGTGAATCCAGAAATAGACCAGGGATGTCTGGGGACATGAGTGATTCCAGTTCTGACTCAATGAGAGATGCTATGTTAGGACCAAGTTGACTGATGAGCCTACACTGACTTTCATTCTGTTAGAGCACTTCTTTCTTGTTTGGTTCTGGGTTCACACAGGAGGTGAAAGCTGCCCATCAGGGTAAGTCTGCTTACAGAACACTCTCCTTTGATGAGATCATCATCATTTGAAACCCTGGGCAAATGGGAGCTGAGGTTCATGAACCTGTGAAACCCAAATGCCATGTACAAGTGGGGGTCAGCTTTCTGAATATGTTCAACCAAGCACAGTCCTCTTTATGTAAAGGAAGTGTCTGAGGTCAAGGTTCTCTTGTACTATTTATGGTAAAACAATTCTTAGCATGTCCTTTTACGCAGGCTATAAATCTCCATCTACAGTAGTCAGCACTGAGGTTGGGTCCTCCTAACATTGCACACACATCTGGCCACACCATCTCATGACTCAGTCTTCTGTCCCTATGCCTGGGATGAACCCAGACTTAAAGACAGTGCATTCTATGCTCAGGCCAGCTGATGAACTCTCGAAACTGGAAATAAAATCAAGCTCAAAACTTTCCCATAGTTTCTCCCTGTGCTTCAGATAAGCAGTTTGAACACAGGATGATCCCATTTCATTTTGCCTCTATCTCCAACTTCACTCTTAACCCATGATCCTTCATCCCAGGCCCGGGGCTCTCGGGACAGCTTCGACTATTCACTCATTTATCTCTTGGGGAATTTGTGTGTCTTTGCTCTATTCTTCCTTGCACTGTTCATACAGATATTTTAACTGTGACACCCTGGCAAGTGGAAGGTCCCTGCATTGATAGCCAAGGTCATGTGAACAGATAGGCTTGGTTCTTGCTAGAGCTGAGTGGGTGACTGAACAGGGAGTGAAACATATGCCTTCCCTTCTATTGACATCCAACTGTTTCTTTTGTTATTAACCACTAAGGTATTTTGCAGTCTTTTGGCCTGCTATTAAAGCCATGCATAAGTAAATTCTCAGAATTACCCGGAGTTGCCTGCTTGTTATGAGCTCGTCTAAGAGCATAGAATGGTAGGTAGAGGAAGGAGGGAGAGCTGCTGAACCATTTCCAGGTCACCTAGGTTCCCTCTGGCTAGTCCTCTCACCTGCTACCCACCACCCCTGCCTTGGGGAGTACAGGTGGAGATCATCTTCCTGGAGTGCATGTGCATCTTCCTGGAGTGTAGTCAGACCTGCAGGATTTGTGACACTGGGATGCTTGAAAAAAACTTGATTGGTCCTAGGCCAGAAGCAATCTCAGTAAGTTTATGCCAGGCAAACAGGAATTAAACTTATGCTGGGAAGAGGGGTGGCCCAGATAACTGGGGGCTGGAGAACTAACCTGAAGATCTCCCCATACTATGCCTACAGTGTCACTGGGCATCCATCTAGGCGTCACTCTGTCACATGCCTCTCTCTTCTCTGGTGTAGAACTTCTAAAGCTGGGATGAAAGAAGCTAACTCCTCCTTTAGTTCTCTGCTGGTGGATCTGCCATGGAGGGACCTTGTGCCCTCAGATGCTGTGTGCACGAATCCTCGGTGAGCTTTCCTGATGCCCACTCAGGTGTTCACAGCCACCTGTTCCACTGAATGTGTGTCACCACTCAATTTACTTTGAACCTCCATATCTCTCCCCATTTCTCTTTGGATGTGCATTGACCTGAACTGTAAACCATAAACCTCAAGTGAAGATTCAGTTTCAGTTTTTTGGTTTCTGGTTCAGTATACTATCAAGTAGTAACAACACACACAATGAGTTAAAATAAGAATTGGTAGGTGGGATTTGTAGAGATTGTTACCATTTTGTTTGATTTTATTGAATGAAATTCTTATCTTTCATGAATTATAACATCTTGCTGCCATGCTACAAATCCATAGCAGATAGAGATACTGTTGAGGGATGGATTATTCTTTAGTAAGAGATATCCTCCTATTAAACCCAAAGTCTTACTCAAACTGAAGTGGGGAGGGAAGGAAAAGACTGCCTCTGCCATCCATACCCACACAGCCCAGCCTTCTTAAACTGCCTGTCATTGTGATGCTGGTCTCTAGAAGTATCTCTCCCTGGGCCAACAAGAAAACTTCTTTGTGACCTGATTTAACTTTTTTTTTACCTTGTTTTAGATCTTATTAATTAAAAATAGTTTATTTATTTATGAGAAAGAGAGAGAGAGGAAGAGAAGGCACAGATATGTTATGAGTGCGTGTGTGGTAGTCAGAAAATGGGATTTTGAAGTAAGTTCTCTCTTTCCATTTTGTGGACTCCAGGGGTTGAACTCAGATTGGATCCTGGAACTCAGGATTAGACTACTCGGATTCCTGCCCACCCTTGCTTTCTTGTGTAGATGTTTAGTGAGAGGAACTGCACTTTTGATTCTCTCCTCATTCTTCCCAGTTGTGAGTTTAAAGGTTTATTATTTTGATGAAGTGCTTTATGTTAACAAAACCAGAATCCTAAAGTGGGAAAAGTGAATATACCATTAGTCTAGGTGGGTTGATTGCTATAGCACATGATCCAGAATTTCAGGGCTTAATGAAATGAAAATGTTTTTTACTCCCAACATGGTCCTGTGTAGTCCTTCAGAAACTCAGACTCTTTGCCCAGTCCTTTGTGGATCCCATGGGGATTTCATTTGACATGAGAGAGCCATGGCACTCTGGTAAGAATACAGTAGTGCAGCTTCTGGACCATGCATATCACCTCAATTGCTGGCACCTCCCCTGCATGTGTATGCACTGTGATCCAATACCAGTGAACACAAAAACATTTCTTTATTCTATTTTGTTATTTTATTTTTTGGCTCATTGAAACAGGGTCTCATGTAGCACAGGGTGGCCCAGAACTGGCTATATATTCTAGAGTGACCCTGATCTTTTGATAATCCTGCCCTTACATGTTAACAGAACTCCATTTTATAATTGTCATGTACACATTTTTTTTAACCAGAAACCTTTCTTCTTTGATTCCTGCCTAGTATTCCTTAACTGAACATGAAGGAATCCCCTCAGTTGGAACACGTGTAATGACATCCAATCCTAGTCTATGTAGGGTCAGGTGTGAACAAGTTGCAACTTTACTGCCAATACAGCCTTAAGAGGTGAAGAGACCATGAGTCTCTCCATCACTACAGAAGATGTTGTGATCTTTGTAAAAGGACTGGGAGGATTGAGGTCAGTCATTCCATTGACCCTGTGTGGACACACAACATGCCATGTTAGAAGAGAAAGTATCCTTCACTACATCTTGTATCTCCTTCATCACACCTTGGTCTTGGCTGGCAAACCTCAGAAGTTCAAGAAATCCATATCTGCTGTTTACGAGGAAATTACACAAAGCAAGGTGCTTGGTATCCCTCTGCCCTTCATATCTCTGGAAATGATGTGTTTGCTTCCTCTAGGATCCTGGGATACAGGCTTGGTCTTCATCATTTTGAACAAATCAACCCACTTTCTCTTGGGGTCATGAGTTCCTGATAAGTCATCCGATGAGGGTAGTAAGGAGAATACGCTGTGGCTGGTCACAACTACAAATGTGGCATTCCATCTTACATGCCCCAAAACATTCAAACTGCCATCACATGCTTGCTTAGTGTCAGGGCTGACTTGTCAGGTAACATAGGCTGTTTTGTTTGGCATCTGTGACTTCATAAGAATGGTAAAGAAAGTCCACCGTCTGCCACCACAGAGCCTCTTTCCTGCATGCAGAGGTCCCAGAGTTGTGGATTATATGTCTGCCATGAGCTATATCATCTAGGAAATCATAGGCTCTGTTAGAAACTAAGTCTTTAATGAGCTCATTGCAACTTTTCATATACAAAAACAAGACTGGGGCTGTGGGAACACCCACTGAAAGCAATGACAATGCAGGTCAATTGGCCCCAGCCTCCCAGCATCCCTCTCCCTCTGAGGAGGGGAGGGGGTGAACCTGCCCTTCCCTCCATTACCGTGGTCAGCAAGAGGCACTGGTATGAAGATAACCAGAAAGGAAAATAGGAAAAAGAAATGCCTCCTCAGAAAACACAGCCTGCCCACCATGCAACGCTACCTGCAGGAGGGGAACTATTCTTGCAAGCCAGTCCTCCAGCGGGATGTGGTAGAGGCTGAAACCTTTAGTTTCAGTCAGGCAGATGTTGAAATCATGGCATGCCGTGATAGTCCACCTGAAAATCCCTCCTCTCTGGAAGTACCGCTGAGTGTGTCAGAGCCAAATGCATACAAAAGAAACTCATCGCACACTAGAATCATCTGATAGGCCAAATAACATATATGGACAACTACAGCCTGTTATCACAGCCTGCATTCTGCCAAGGACAAGTGAAGTTGAAGTTCTCAACTATAGTCAGGTAAAAACTGAAATCATGACCTGGTGTGATCACCTACCTGTGAAAACCCTTCTTCCCTGGGGGTCCCTCTGACTTTGACAACCAGGAGTCAGAAGAACATAACAGGGGCTTATCTCCACAGGAAATATGATCTGGGCCAAACAACACCAGTGGAGAGCCTGGAGTGCTAATATAACCTCTGTATCCCCAAAACACAGGAGCTTGAAGAGGACAAGGAGGATAATTACTGTGAGAAGACTGATCAGCTGTTGACAACCCAAGAGCACAGCAGGAATCTCTGACGTAAAGGGAGACTAAAAAGAGAATATGACAGTGCATTACAGGGAAGCCAAATAGGTGGAGCTACTGAGATATTTCACTTTTAATTTCCTTTGCAATGTGCAACCATTAACGGGGTAGGAAACTTAAGATTGTTTATCACTTTAGAAGGACCAATCCTGCAGCATCCCCCTTCTGTGGAATCTGAGAAAGTGGAGCTAGAAATAGCAGAGAATGGCCACAGAGGCTGGTGAGTGGGAGGGGCTGGTGAAAGGGAGCAAAGATTAAGAAGGGAGGAATCAGAGAGGAGCTACAGCACAGCAAGGCAGAATTTAAGTGCTGTGTGTCCACGGTTACTGAGTCCTTTGTATAGCTTTCTGCTTTTCAGTGATGAAGAGGTCCAGCTCCATATCTAAGCCACGGGATGGGTCTGCCTGGCTTAAGTCAGACCCTGCATCCCCCCTCCAGCTCAGTGTCACACGCAGTGTCCACCTGATGAAGCTCTGGTCCAGTAGCTTCTGCAGCAGGTGTGGGACAGGGCACCTACAGGCTGTTCATAGGCTGCCTCTGAAACACTGCTGGCTGTCCCCTGGGGCACAAACTCCTCCCAACCTGCTGCCACATTCTCATTGACCAACTGTTGATAGACGTGCAGAAACTCTGAATGCAGGAGGAGAAGGCAGGCGGGAGAGGGAGGGGAAAGAGAAGAAGCGGAAAGATAGAGAAAAAAAGTAAGAGAGAAAGGAGTAGGAGGTAACTGGATAGAGGATTGGAGGCTGTCCTGGGGAAATTGAGGCGAGGACAAAGGCATGAGTGTGTTGGGGTGACAGGGGCCATGGACAAGTAGGAACAGCAGAAGGGTTCCCCAGGAGAGTAGAGAGTAGAGAATTTGGAGGGTTTGGGGCATGTCCAGCAGCTGGAAATAGAGGCTCTTCTTGGTGAAGGCTCAACTTGTATCACTGTGAAGAACTGGAGGGCAACTAGGCAATCTCCTGGCTGGACCAGCATGGTAAAGTGTTCAGAAGTTGAAGCATTCACAGTGTAAGCAAAAAGATCAGAGTTTGAGTCCCCAGATTGCACAAAAAACATATCCCATGTGTAATTCCAATCTTGAAAGGTGGAAACTGGAAATTCCTGCAGCAAACTGGCTAGTCAGACTAGGGTCCATTGATAAGTTCTAGATTTGATTAGAGACCCTGTCTCAAAAAGAATGAGGGAGAACAATTAATGATGACTTCTGATATCAACCAAAGGTGTCCACACATGTGCACTCATACACATGCAAGCACATATACACACATACCCATACACACAGGAACATACATACACATACTCCATACACACTTAAACATGAAAAAAGATGGAAAAAAGAAAAATGGGTAAAAAGTGTGTGAACTGGCCTAAAGATGGAAGACCTTCCCTGAATATGGGCCGCGTCCCATGGGCTGGGATCTCAGAATGAATAAAAAGGAGAAAGTACACTGAGCACTAGCATCTCTCTCTCTCTCTCTCTCTCTCTCTCTCTCTCTCTCTCTCTCTCTCTCTGTCTCTGGACACAACATGACCAACTGCCTTGTGCAGAAGCCTTATTTTTATAGTGACAAGATTTGTTTTTAACCTTTTTATCTTGCCCAATTAATTCTTCTCTGTCATAGTACTAGGACACAGGTGTCAACTCGACAGTGGAGGGTTTGAGCTCTGGGCACATTTGTAGAGAGTTGATGGTTGAGTTAAGCCCAGAGCAAACCTAAAGAAGATTGTCTAGCTGATGGGGAAGACCCAGCCCATGGTAGGTGGGATTATTCCTGGATAAATCACAGAGAGCTGGTTGAAAGAGTTGGCATCCTTCTGTTCACTTGGCCAGACATGTTGGTCTGACAAGTAAGGATCGTCCATCTCTCAGCCATTATACAGTGATGGTGTGGCCAGTTCCCTTGGCCCTGGTATTAGTGCATGCTCTCCTGTCAAACTGGACTGAGAACTGTAACTGGACTGTTGTGAGAAAGTAAACTCTTTGTTCCCTTAAGCTGTGTGATGGTCATTTATCAACAACTATGTAGACGAACTGTAACATTCTCCAAAGCCAGAAAATCCACACGTCACTGCTCAGTACAATTTAAATGAGAAAATCACCCATGGATGGACATCCTTCATCCTCAGTTGAGTTTGGCCTATGACAATTACTCGCTTTGTCAAGTGGTAGCTCATTTCTCATAATCTTTCATACCTCCTTTAATATAACAGAAATTTCTTCTCTTTGTGTCTGTTACACTTTTGTTTTAACTTTCCTGTTTAACCTGATATACATAAAGTAATTTTGACATACCATTTTCAGAATAATTAAGAAACTTGATAATCTTCATATTTATTATGATTTCTGTAAAATAATTATTAAACAGAGATTCTTAACATGAAAAAAGAAAACAAGGTAAATGACTCCTGGGGAATGACTCCTGAGGCTGACCTCTGGGCTCCACATTTAGGTGCATCCACTTGTGCAGATGCACACACATAAATACTCACACAGGTATGTTCACATAAAAAAATAGACAAATTGCACCAAATGCACCAAAATGCATTATCAAATGAAAAGCTGCCTGGAGTGGGGAGGAAGCATTTGAAAGGTCAATGTCAGATAAGGATTGCTATCTAGGATAGAAAGAAATACCAGGACTCTACAATGAAGAGAGGAGCCTACTTAAAAATGAGTAAAAGATTTAAAGACAAATGAACACATAAAAATTCTGGGTGGATATGGTGGCAGCCTGTAATTCCAGCCCTGGAAGGTAGAGGCTGGCAATCTCCAGAGCAAAGCTGGAAGGTGGAAAAGCCGCAATCAAGATGATTCCTGATGTCACCCATGGGCATCCACAGTACACATATTCAAGTGTACTCATATGTATATTCTCACTGGCATAGCTGAGCATGTCAAAAGCACAGCTGGTGGCTGGCAAGTTTCTACTGCTAACTTGCTGGTGTTGATGTATGAATGTGCTTAGGCTGTGTGAGACTCTCCAAGTCCTTCACAGATGTAAGCTGGCTGCATGTATCCACTGTACTCCAGCCAGATGAGTAAAGGGCAGGTAGCCAGTTCTAGAACCTCACCCTGGGGCTTGGGCTGCAGCACAAAGTGCCTGGGATTCTCAGCTGGCCAGAGGCTCTTCTTGCCTCCCAGTACACTTCCAGGATAGCATCCTGTACACTAAGAATCCATCTGCCGCTGATGTCCATGCCTGTGTGAACTGGGCATGGCACAAGGTACGCAGCAGCATTCCGGCCCTTTGGAATCTGCCTGCGACTAAACTGTCCATAGCATGACTCCTGCCATTGTTTTTTCTTTCTTTGCAGCATACAGTCAGCTTGGACTGTGGAAAAGGAAACCAGATAAGAGCAGCAGCAGGAAGGAGGGTGAAGTCATCCAGCAGGAATGGTTTTGAAATGTGACCTGGTTTGGTTGTGAAGCTGTATTTGTAACTAGAGTTTGGGTTTCTGAACTCAGAGCAGATGAGTGGGTGAGAATTCATCTCTAATCTTCAGCTTCTAATAATTCAGCTCCCGTGCTTCTTGCATAGGAGGCCGGAAGCTCACCATGACGGGTGGCCGGGGAGCTTTAGCTTTGCTTTGGCTAGAACAGAAAGGTTAGCAAGCAGTCTGCTATACAAGTTCTAGTCTCATTCACTTGAAGACACCGATCAATGCTTATGGAGAAGTGACAGTACCTTTCTCTAGCTTCTATTTACTGATACCTTTTAGTATTTGTGGAACACAAAACTGAGAATAGACTTCAAGGGAAGATATGAAATAATGAATATTTTCTAAGAAAGAAAGTACAAGGCAAACAAAGAAGAGAGAGACACTAAAAGAGTAAGAGATTGGGGTAAGGATAAGAAGAGGGAAAGGGAAGGAAGGAAGGAAAATGGAGGAAGAAAAACAAAGAGGAGAGAGAGGGAAAGAGAGAAAGAGAGAGAGAAAGAGGAAGGAAGGAAAGATGGAGGGGGCAGAGAGAAGCACTTGTGTTCTCAACTGTCTGAAGCCTTTTCCGGTGAATGCCTTTTTTGACCACATTGGTTTTCTACAAAACTGAAGCTGAGACTCAAAATGCCAGTGAAGTAATTAACTGTCATTGCCCTGTTTCTTTCCCAACTGCTACATTTGTGACCCTTACAATTGTGCATCAGTTATAATGATAGATGTTCCCAGATCTGAGACTTAGAAGGAATACAAGTTGCTAACATTTACTTAAGAGATTTACTTTGCTTTTTGTGCTAGTCTGTCTGGGGTCTGTCTATACTGTCAAAGCATCTAAATCTGAAATTTTTGCTTTTACATAGGCTTGAATCTTCTGTCCTCATGGACTGCATGTCTCTTCCTGTTTGCAGTGACTCCCACATCCTAGCTTTAAATACCATCCTTTCCAATCCCTGTAGGAGCTGAGGCATCTCAAGGTCTTCTCTGCCCCATGGAAACAGTATCTGCCTTGGAAACTGGTGGACCAGAAGGGCCCTCCTAGGAACTCATATCTCCTCACACGTGTCAACACTCCCTCTGCACAAACCTGCAAGGCAATCCCCATTCCTGGCTTCCTTCCCACTTCCATCCCTTATCCTGAGCTCTATGGTGAAGGATTGTCTCCACCATTCCACTGAGCTCTACAGGTTAAGGCCATTAGCTCCATATCACACACAGACTGCTCAATTCCATTCTCCCAGGCAGGCAAAAGGGAAATAAGAACTTAAGGAATACAAGAGCTAAAGGTATCCAGGGGCCGTCTGTCTTTCTTACTTGACCTCTGCATCTGCACCAGCAGATTCAGTCAAACGAAGACAAAAAAATTTAAAAATAAACCAAACCATGTATTGGGATAGAAATATTATGCTGTGTAAAAATGAAATTACATGGGGCTGGAGAGGTAGCTCAGGGGTTAAGCTTCTGCCTTGCAGGCAGAAGGTCCTGAGTTCAGATCCTAGACCTCAGGTATAGACACTGGGCGGAAGCAGGGGCAGCCTGTGTTTCTGGTCCTGGTAGGGTGGAGCCTGTGAATCCCGGGGCAGAGTAAACGAGGAGGTGGCGATGGTCCATGGTGGTTCCCGAATTCGCCCGAGGTTCTACACACACACATACATACAAGCACAATTGAATAAATAATAAAAAAAATTTTTTAAATGAAATTACATAACACATTACACAGCATATTACACAGATATTTGGAGTGTTTGAGAATATTGGTATACATAGACAAAGATGTGTGTGTGTATACATGTGTGTGTGTGTGTCTTTTGTATGAACTTTTCCTGGGTAGATGAACAAATATCTACTCATTCCAGATAGAGCACCAAAGACAGACCAGAGAAGCAATTCCACCCAAGTCTAGCTTAGAGAATCAGTGCGTTTAATAGGAAGTTGCTTACAGGATCATGCGCAACTTAAAAGTAGCTACACCACTCTTTCCTGGCACCCATTCACTACTTTTATATGCCCAGGGAGAGGCAGAGGCCAGGAAGCCCTCCCTTAGCAACTGGTAACTGACTGTACAGACTCAGGGAGGAGCCAGGGTCTAGTGAGCCCCTTCCTTCCAATGTTAGAATTTGAATGGGCATGAACCTGTTCAGGTTTTCTGCGAGAATCAAGAGGGCAGCAGTCATGTCGTGCCTCGAAGACAGTATTTCACAAAAACAGGGGTCCTGGAGTGAACTTCCCATGGTTACTACTAGGGGTCTATTGGGTACTTGCTTAGTCGTGTCACATATGATCTATGCTAACTGCTGCTGCTGCTGCTAATCTGAAACTCCAAATCATACTTGTCTTTGGAGCCCTAGGCTGCTGTCCAGTCTCTCAGTGGACCAGGCCTCGATTTACACGAGTATGGAACTTTACACACCATCACACTGTTCCAAGTCCACGCATCCCGTACCTGCTGTGGTCCGGATGTGTGGGCCGGGCCATACTTCCTTCCACTGTCCACAACACACAAATGCCAGTCCCGATGCTGCCTCCTGGCTTCAGCCTCATTGTCACCTGATCCTCCTCTCTCCTCCTAAGCATCTGACTACTAGGACCTTGCCACTAAAATCCATTTATTAACCATCATAGAATATAAAAAAGAATCAAGAATACAGTCTAGCAATATGCCCTCTGGCCAAGGGAAAGTTGGCTTCCTCTCCCTCATGATGACAATTCTCTCATTGCATGGCAGCTGCAGTTTAGCTTCAGAGTAATTCTTTCTTGATTTCCCATTTTCTGAGCTTCAAAATTATGGGGTCATGTCTGTGGTTGGATGGTGTTCTATGGTACCAATATAGCACCCCTGTTTCCATCTTCACTGGCTCAATGCGTGATGGTTCTTGGTTTGGAACTGATTGTTCTGACGATGTCAGTGCTGTCCTTGAACGGACGTGTCTGGGAGTATTGGTGCTTTCCTGAGAGTGAGAAGAGAACTGATATCTGTCCTTGCCTAGCATGGATTGCGTGTTTCTATAGCTTTAGTGTCCCCTCCTTTCATTCCCACCTAGCTCTTCCACATGCAGGCCTAGTGATGACACCCTTTTCAGTCATGTTTTCTGTGACTTCTCAATATTCCTTAGCAACAACATCGCCATTTCTTACCTTGCCACTGAGAGTTACCATGGCCAAACTGCTGCCTTCCCATGTGGGGTTCCTTTTCTTGCCACTGTGCAGACAGACATACTGGCAGAGGCTCAGCCACAGCTAAGATTCTTCTAGATCTGCTCACCTCTGCACTTATTGATTATATCAGTTTTCCATGACAGCCCATGAGTTCAGGGCCAGGTTTCTTTCAGATCTGCTCCCTTCTACACGTTTGCTTATTCATAACAGATCTTTCCTAAAACAGTTCTGGCACATTTCCAATGAGTCCAGTGCTTGTCCCCAGTATTTTGAAGTTGTTCTGGGCATGAGTATATTATAGCAGTCACCCTGCTGTGTCGGAAGTGTCTGTTTACATTTAATTTATTGCTTCCTGCCTTCTTATACAGAAGAGTATATAGATAAAATGCAAATAATATGGAACCTTATAAATAGATGAAAAACAGTAAGTCTAGTATAACTTGACTACCTGATAAGGAAGGAACACTGGGAGGAAGGTACCCCAGCTACAGGATTCCATGTTGCCAGAAGCATCAGTTTCCAGACACCAGAAACCCAGAGCCCAAGAGGTCTTATCTGTGCTCTCAGGAGGCAGGGACAAGAGGATATAGTCCATCTCTGAATTCCCAGCACCGGTACTTCCTCCATACAGTGGGACCATGTGGACATAAAGCAAATGACCCAGGTGACGGGAAGCTACAGCAATAGCTGCGTTTGTACGGAGGTTCACTAAGTCCCCACCACGTCACATAAGTGCTGTCTGCATCCTGGAGCTACGCATCAGCGATTCCTCTGATGGCACCAGAGAAGTGACCGTGTGTGAGCAGCAAAGGAGGCCGAGTGCAGCTAGAAGGTGGTGAGGGAGGGCTCCAAGGTTGATTCAGCATAAAGGATAGAAGGGGAGCTAGAATAAGTGGTTTTGATTTTAAATATCCTTTTTCCATTTTTTCCCTCACAATTGTGAAAACACTCATCATTGCAGAAGTCTTGAAGCTATCTAATAAGAACTGTCTGATCATAGCTGTTCTCAGAGACCTAGTGAGGGCCGACAGGGAGGGAACACGGTCAAACCATGGCTTAGGGCTGCCATGTATTCAAGTAGATATGAGGGTTACAACCATGGCCTCTCCTGGAAACCCCATTCATGTTGGGGTCTATTTGGTAAGTCCCAACTATATTACATAGCTAGCAGGCTGTGCTCCTGCTTACTAAGTCCCAGCCAGGTCACAAGACCCATAAAGCATGTCCCTCTCTGTGTTGCCTCCTTTAATCCTGACTTGGGAATTTCTGCTCAACCCAGCAAGGGAGGGTCTGATTTTGACTTGTCTTAGGAAACTGCATTCTGAGAAGGTATTAATACAGAGTATTCCACATTGGGGAGGGTTCTAATAGACACCATCTTCAACACCACAGTCTGTGGATGTTCCGTTTTCTTCTATAAAGTAGTTAAAGTGGTACCCATTTTGTAGTTAACACATATTTCCTCCTGTGTCCTTTAAATAATCTCTGAATTGCAGAAATACCTATTACAATATCAATGCTTTGTCAACAGTTGCTGTACCACGTTGCTTCAGGATAGATGACCAAAAGGCTACATATGCAGTACCCATCCCTCTGGGAAGAGCTGTGATTTTGAGACTTTGTCCCTCCCCAAGGATCTGCTCTTGGTTAACAGTTATTGAGAGAGACATTGTCTTCTGTGGTGTATCCACTTGTAAGTTACCCATGCTCTTTTAAATAAACTTGCTGGTTCCTCAAGTTAGACTTGAGTAGAATTGTGTCTTTAGTTAGTCATTGGCACCCTCC
Source organism: Typhlomys cinereus (assembly GCA_023101885.1). NCBI lineage: Eukaryota > Metazoa > Chordata > Mammalia > Rodentia > Platacanthomyidae > Typhlomys > Typhlomys cinereus. The sequence goes on from JALPQD010000192.1 coordinate 221,738, forward strand.
CTATCTAGGGTGAGTAATGGTTTGTTCTTCTCCGCAGGAAAAGTGCGCACAAGGAACAAGGGGAAGAAACCAAATAGATCCCAAAGAACTTAACATTTTATTACAAATGATGCAGCATCCCAGAAAGGTAAGGAACATGGGCCTAGAAAAGCATTCAAAGGATAATGGTTAGACACTCCGCCTGGTTGACAAGAGATTTGAACATACATTCATGGAACTGAAAGTATTCCTCTACCGGTGCCCCACCACACCCAAGAAACCCGTGGCAAATTACATCACGATTAGGCCTGTGATCTCTAAAAGCAAAGAAAGAAGTCATAAGAGCCACTTGACCCAGTAGGATTGGTAACCTATGAGGAACAGCAGTCTAGGTGACAGTGATTTTTGCCAGAGAAGCTCGTAGCCAGATGGATCAGAACAGCATTTTCCAGGCACTGAAAGAGTAAAGCTGAACATTATGAAGCCTGAACCCAGTAGAGCAACATTTCAGGAAAATAAAGATCTTGTTCTATTAAGGAGAAAATTTCAAGAACTGATACCAAGAAGACCTGCCCTCCTGGAACTGCAGATGCATGCAGCCTTGGGCAGAAATGAAGAATGAGGAGCCAGGCAGGTCAGAGGAACAGCAGGAAGGCTATGCAAGTGACATTTTGCCCAGGAGTTTTGCAAAATACATGTGATAGCTGAAATGAACATTTCAAGCTCTCTCTGCTGCTTGGCCCAATGGTCTTTAAAAGCAGGAAAGGTGACAGTCCTTAATGGCAGCAGATGCCCTCAGGCATACCTGTCTTTCCAGCACTGTAATACTGAGGCAGGGGAATCTCAACTTCCAAGTCATACTGGGGTACACAGCAATATATCCTGACCCCTAAAACAAAACAAAACAAAAGAAAACAAAGCAAAACAACATAAACAGGAATTAAGTTTCTGCATTCCATCTGAAGATATGAAGTGGAAGGTCTGATATTACCCCATTCTTAGCTCCTTCCAGTCTACTCCCTCTTCTGATATTTCGCAGCTCCATTTCTGAAGAATCTCTGCATCTACCGAGCCCATTGTTCTCTTTGACACCAATCCTCTCCACTGATCAAGGTCGTTGGCAACTCTGGCAAACACAGACAGCTAACACTTTACAAAATGTCTTGGAGGAGTCACAGGTATCTGCTGTCAGCTTTCTGAGCCTGGGATTACTCAGAACACTTATTCTGAGTCATCTTCCATCATAACCTTTGGCCTCTTGACAAACACAGTCCACACACTGAGCACAGGTACTCTGAGTTCTGGAAAACCCAGCTGGCAGGCATCGCCTGTAACTGTTTGCTGCCTGGAAATTAAAACCCTCTCACCTCTCATTTACCGATGTCTCAGCTTGACAGTCTCTGTAGTCATACATTCTGGGCAGTGACAGTGACAACCTTGCCCTTTAAATTCCATAGTGAAGAACAAAACCACATAATTCTTCCTCTGCAAGCAGAAAGCACTTACAGAAGACTCAAACATCATCTTCCTTTCACGCTTAAAATTGCTTTGACTGTACACAAAATTACAGCAGTCTGAAGCAGGAGTAAGATTAGTCTGCTCTTTTTGATGCTGGTAACACTTTGAAGTATTTTGAGTTGAGTTGAGTGTTAAGTTTCCATGTGTGAAGGTGCATTCCCTCTGGGCTCTGAGATCTGCAAAGCAGCTGAGCCCTGTTCTGATGAAAACACTCCTTGTCTCTAAGTTGAAAGAGTTCGATGCAAGGGCTGGGGAGACGGCTCAGGGGCTCAACAAAGCCTTTGCCTTGCAAGCAAAAGGATCTGGGTTCAGCTCCCCAGATTCCATGTAAAAATATTGGACAGAAATGGCTTGTGATCTGTAATTCTAGCCCTGGAAGGTGGAGCCTGTGAAACCTCGGAGCAAAGCAATAAGGAGGTAGAGCAATCCAGGATGATTCCTGATGTTACCCCTGCAATGCCACCCGTCGACCTCCACAGGACCTTCACAGGCACACACACTCAAGTGCTCTCTGGTACATACACATGTATACCCACATCCTCAATGCTTCTCCTCCCCCACAAAAAGAAATGTGATGGAAGAGAGGCGAAGAGGTAGCTATGTGTATTAAATGTGTATATGGATGGGTGGAAGCTAAGCTTATAAAGTGACTTCTGTGCAAACATGAGGAACTGAGTTCTACCCCCAGTACTATATGAAAAGTTGGGCATAGTAACATGTAACCCCAGATATAGAGAAGTGGAGACAGGCAGATTCCTGGAGCTCACTAACCAGGCAGCTGAGCATAATCAGAGACCCTGCCTCAAAAAAAAAACAAAGTGAAAGGTTTATATTGCTCCTAAAGAAAAACACCCCAGGCTGACCTCTGAAGAATGCCAAGGCTGACCTCTGACCTGTACACACACATATGCACATATGCACATAGGCACGCACACAAATGTGTGTGTGCTTGAGAGAAGGAGAGAAAAAAAAAGAAAAGAAGACCAGTGAAAACATATGGGTTCTGTTTGGAACCCACTGGCCTAGGAATACATTTCGTTTGGGCAAACCACATCACTACTGTGATCCCTGTATAACATGGGGAGGCGAGGATGGTTTTAGAGGAGACGCCTACCTTTGGGACTGAGGATGTCATCTTTGACTGCTGACCACTAGGTCTGCAGATGTATATCTAGGCAGTTGCACTTCTCAGCTGTCATAAGCATCACAGCAGTGGATGTGGATGTGACAGCATCTGCGATGCTGATTCAGCCCTCTGGGTGGGCACCCAGGAGTGTTTAACTATCCGCTGGCAGATCTACGAGCGGGTTCCCCTTTCCTCACATCCTTCCCAGCATTTGATGTTTATTTTCTTGATGACTGCCATTCTAACTACAAGATGTGGAATTTCAAAAGAGTGTCAATTTGAATTTTCCTGTTTACTGGGTGAATATTTATTGTCCATTGTTCCTTTGAGAACTTATTAGCCATTTATTGCATTCATTCGCTCATTTGTTGATTGGAAGCTTTTTGTTCTTTTTTATTTAACTCTCAGAGTTCTTTGTATATTCTAGGTATTAATATCACAGTGAATGTACAGTTGTTAAAAGTTTCTCCCCATCCGTGGCTGCCTCTTTGTGCTCATGATTGGTCCCTTTGCCCTGCAGAAGCTCTGATATGTCAAGCCATCCCACTGGCTGATTCTTGGGACCCTTTCCAAAGCTGTGGGAGTACTTTGGAAAAACTTTCTTGCTAAGTTGATATCCCAAAGCCTTTTGGATACACTTTCTACAGCACAACCAACCTCACACCCAAACCTTCACCTAGGCACAAATACACCCTCAATATTCACCTTCTATATTTTTCCTTTCTGAAAGTTCATATGAATACTGCCATGAAATTTCTCCCTTTTTTCTTAGCTTTATGTGTGAATTCAAGCATCAGTCCTACCATGAGATATGACACATCTGTCAGAACATTAAGGAAAAAAGTGCGTCCTCCTTAACAATTAGCAAATGTGCTCAGACCTCATTCCCTGGCTCTGTTCTGAATAGATGATAACTCTACTCACTGGGGACCACGGAGTCCTAGAGACATTCCAGACCAGTCTCTTGCACCATATCAACCAGTTGGAAGCTCAGCGCTTGCCATCGTTTTCCATAACAGTGCTTCAATTTCAGCAGTTTTGAAATAAACATGAGGAGAGCAATGGAGGCTGTCCATCGCTAGGTTAGCACTTTTTCCTCTGGTCTAAGACAGACTTTAGAGTATCAGAAGCTGGACACAGACATTTGCAAGCAGGGCCACACCTATTCCTAACCTCACTCTATGTGGCAGGGATTGCTGCCCACCCAATGACCTTTCCTTCCAGAACCACAGAACCCATACCATATTGCAAATAACAAGAATCCTGTTTAAAAAAATCAAGCTACTCTCTTAGCTCTATGACTTATAAATGTAGTTGTGACCTGATTCTGGACATAGAGCTTTAAGCAGAAGAAATTAACTACTTTAAAATGTACGAGACGAGAGAGAAACAGCTGGCTCACTCCTTCATACTCTGGGACTTGGTCTTTCTCCTTGGAATGCATGCATGATGGCTGGGCACTAGCAGTCATCTTAAGCCATGAAGTGCCTCATATTTGGAAGTCATCACGAAGAATCCTAAAACAGAACATTTGAAGAACTCTGCGCCTGCCTTCTTTGGGCTTGAGTATGTGAGATAAAAATACTCCCTCTCTCCTCTTCAAACTCCTGGCCTGACACTTCTGTTTAAAGCAGATGAATCTATCACAGCTGATTTACTCCATTGTACTCAAATACAAGAACTGTCTCATAGAACCAACTAGTAAAGAATTCAGTGCCATCCATGCCCACAGGGCTTCATGAATCTCTTTGGACCCTACATTTGTATCTAGAAAACATAGTAAGTGCACTACCTTTCTGTTACTACAACAAAACACCATACATTCAATTAGTAAGGCGGGAAAGTTTATTTGGGCTCACTCTTTAGGAAGGTCCACAATGACTCTGTCGCCTTGTCCTGTGGTGAAGATCAAAAAGATTATTGCAGAAGCATGGGGCAGAGCAGAACTGCTTACATCATCATCCTGGAAGCCAGAGAGCAAGACAAAGGGAAGGACCCCATGGGCTGGTCCACATTCCCTATCAGGGATACATTCAGGCCCACAGCTCCTTCTTGTAGTCTTCCCCATCTGTGTCTTTGTCAGGTCTTGGAGATCTGAACTGCAGTGGGCAGGGTCTCTGATGAGTTGAGACCCTGTCTCAAAATAAAAATAATAAGATAAAAGAATAAGGCCTGTTGTGAAGTGAAAGGTTTAATACTAGAATCTTGCAAGGACTGGGCTAAGAACATGGTTATCATGATGGTCATCGAGATGCTAGCACATAGGGAGATGTCCAGTCTTGGTGTGAGCATTGAGGTCCTGACCTACACATGCTGTCTGAACAGCCCACCCTGCTGGGGGAGCCAGGGAGCCATATTGCTCTGTCTCTTAAGGGCATCCCCTGATTTCCAGTTCCTCCAGCTCTAGACTGGTACCCTTCTCTGCTGCTCTGGCAGTTCTTTTGCCTTGGCAATCACACATCTCCTGTATGCCCACTCCGCCACCCCCAGGGAAGGCTTTTAAAGCATAAGACCTCTGCTTTAAGGCGGGTGGCTGCAGGACAAGGAACTTTCCCTCAGATAGGACATCTGTCTCTGTCCCTTCCAGATATGTGGGGGTAGAAGGACCCCTGCATTTCCCCACACCCACAGAGACCTCAATCACGTCAGGTCCAAGATTGTGGCACAAAATCCCAACTACCTTTGAATTGTCACTGATTGACACCTCAGTATCATTAGACCTGCTAGCTCCCACAGAGAATAGATGGGTACAGGAGAATCACAGCTCAGAGACTAGAAAGAGAGAAAAGAAAGTCAGGAGAACTGAAAACGTAGGTGTTCCAGTGCCTGCAGTGCTGGATGAGAGACCTGTAGAATGAGAACGAGAGTGATGTTTGCATTTTACACCAGAAGGTTAAGATCAGTGTAAGTTTCATGGTGTCGGGGTTACATAAACAAGCATGCCCTGGTACCTTGTAAACAGACATACTCTCTGGGATGTCAGGATCAGAAGGCATTCGAAATGTGTGTGTGTGTGTGTGTGTGTGTGTGTGTGTGTGTGTGTGGTATAACATATGTGTGTGTTCTTGTACATGTGAGTGTGTGCACATATATGTGCATTCCTACAGAGGCCAGAAATATAGGTCAGGGGTTTCTCTGAATTGCTTCGATTTTATTTTTGAGACCAGACCTCTCACTGAACTTGGAGCCCACTGAATGGCTGAACTGACTGGCTAGCCAGTCCCAGGGTTTCACTGTTTTCTCCTCCCCAACTGAAATTAGACATGCACTGCTGCACCTCGCTTTTATGTGAGCACCGGGGCTCCAAACCAAGTCCTCATGCTTGTTGCCCTGCAAGAGCTTACTGATTGACCATCTCACAGGTCGATCCTTGAAAGACTCTATCACTAACTTTTAACTTCACATTGAAAAAGATGTTTTACTCCCCAAAGACATTATTCTTTTATTATCTTTATTTTGAGACAGGGTCTCAGTTTTTTGCACCTCAGCTTCCTGAGTGCTAGGATTATAGTCTGTGTCTCTACGTCTGGCCTGGTTTTCAGTTACTGTAATGAGAACAGTAATTCTGTTTTGAACACTTGGTCTTTTTGTCTTTCATTTGCAGCATAGAAGGCCATGCTAGTGCACAAACTATGTGTCCTGCCCGAAAGCAGCTGGAGGAGTGGTGTTGGACAGGATGGGTCTTTTCTAAGATCAGCCCCCACCCTGGGCTGTCAACGTCTCAGACTCAACCATTGTGTCAGCACACAGGAGAAGGCATCTTCAGGAGCCAGGACAAACACCAAACATCTTTTGTTAACTCAGAATACCGAATCTGGAAGATGAATCAAGAAGCAGGGACTTCTTTTCCATCGTCACCCTAGAATCAGGCAGAGGTTACAGCTGGGGTGTTCCCCAGGAAACAGCGTTTCCTGAGGCAGAGTGAGACATGATGTGGGTCATCTAGGTGTGCAGAGCCTCCTTTTCCCAGGGACAGCAACTGCTGGAAGGGCCCCTGCGTGCTGCCTCCTGGGATGCTGGGACCTTCAAGGGTCCTGGAGCTCCTCTAGTCTCCTTGGCCCAGCGTCATGATTTGGGTTGCCCCTAGGGCCTCACTCTCCAGTTGACATGAGCCCCTTGGCTCCTCTCAGGCTACGCAGGTCACCCAAAGCTGCAATCAGGAAGGAAGTCACTGGCTTCCAGTTACTCTGGAGATTTCAGAAGGAGTGACATGTGGATATGCTAGTGTGTGTGTGTGTGTGTGTGTGTGTGTGTGTGTGTGCTCACGTGTGTATGTGTGAAATATGTATGAGTGTGTGTGGTATGTATGCATGGAGTATGTTAATGCATGTGAAGTGTGTTGTTGCATGATGTGTGTGTGATTTGACATGTGTGCTGTGTGCGTGGAATGTGGTATAAGTACAGTGCATGGTATATAGTATGGGTATAGTATGTGTGCACACTGTCATAATACATATTTGTAGTGGATGTGTGTGGTATGTGTAGTATATGGTGTGTGATTGGTATGCATTCATGCTGCATAGTACATATTTGTGGTACTACATTCAGTACATGATGGCATGTACTGTGGGTATATCTGCATATGCACATTGAGTGTAGCATATAATTGTGGTGTATGTGCAGTGCATGGTATGTAGTATGGATACAGTGTATGTATGCATGCATAGTATATATATGTGTATATGACACATATGTGATGTATGTGCAGTGTTTGGTGTATAGCATAGGTACAGTGTATGTATGTGTGCACTATATATATAATATGCATATGCACATATAGGTAGTGTATATGTGGTATATATCAGTTGTGTGTATGGTATGGGGGTAGTGTGTATACACATGCTGTGTGTAGTATATATTTGTGGTGTGTGTGATATGCACAGTGCTTTGTGTGGTATATACACAGAGGTTTATTACATGCACAATGTGGTATGTGTGCATATGGGGGACTAAGCTATTAGCATCTGCCCTTTTCACAGGTAATGCGAGCACTGAATCATGATTGACTTGGAGCTCTCCTTGCTGTACCACACACACAACATTGGAAGGGATGAATGTGGCCACCATTGTGCTGAGTTTGCACTAGGTCCAAATCACCTGAAGAGCACTGATATTATCACATGGTCAAGCAGGAGACATAAGTTATATTTACTACCTTGAGTCACAATCCAACCTATCTTAATTGCAAGTTTGTGTTTTGATTTCTGATAACAGCTATGTCTAACAACTGTTGCCTAAATTCATGAACACAATTGAGTTAAAGTAATCTTTGCTGTACCACTAGACTCCTGTTGTATGAAGATTCTGATTTCTACTGTTTCTTTTCTGGAGAAGCCAGAAGATGGTCAGAGTTGGGGGACAGCTTTAAGGGGTTCCTTGAAGAAATATGTGTGGGATCTAACTGGGAGCTAAACATGCTTTATCACACACAACATTGGCAGGAGTTTCATTGCTGTTTACCCCTCATACCCCTCATTTGTCCCATAAATGTCCTGACAAATGCTGGCCATTACAGTGATGGCACGAGGACTTTTGTGCTGCTTGGAGTATGTCATGGCATCTGTGAATGCATTCATTAATTCACACATGCAGGTGTTTCTGTGTCTATATGTAGTGTGAGAGCTTGTTGGCTTATATACCACTCGGAAAGAAGAGGCATAACATACCCACTGTGTAGAACATATACGTGGGTAGCAACAAGTCAGAGAAACATGGATTGTAAACTGGGTCCCACGCTTCCCCTGGGAGGGAGATACAGCTTTGGACTGGGCTGTGGTGACATGGGAAGACTCTGTTCTGGGTGCTGGGATCCCAAATGTGCTTGCCTGACAAGATTTCAGCGACTATCAGTAAAATGAAAGGCAGGCATTCATCCAGCATGTTTCTCTATGTGTGTGTGTGCATGAAAACATATGTCTGTGAGTATATACACACAAAGGCAGTATAAATATGTGCTATCTTTCTCTCTGATCTGCGTGGGTTGGAGTTCTTGTGGGTGCTATATGCCAAGAAAACTGGTTTGTCCAGGAGCCTCAGGGCCTTGCCAGACTGTGGAGAACTGTGCCCTTTGATGCCTGGCAGGTCCTACCAGGACTAAAACCAATCTCTGAACTTCAACCTCAAAGGGAAGGAGGCGATGCTGGCTGCAAGCCAGAGGACCAGCCCCGCCCTGCCCTTCAGAAGGGAGATCAGTCCTGAGCTGCCAGGCACTTCCCTAGCTGGCGACTCACCAGGCTGAACTTGAAAGGGCTCTGACCTATAAAATCTCAGTGGTGCTTAACCTACACAATAGAAAAATGGGTCTCGCTTCCTGTGAGGTGCATAGATTCCTCTGTAAGCCCATAGATTTCTGGTGAAAAGTGTCTGGGCAGAAAGAACTGGGCTAGTCCCCAGTGTCTCATTGGCTGTGTGGGTTCTTCACCCTTCCAAGAAGAAGGATGGGGCTGAGCTTCCCCCACTTCTTTGGAGTGGTATACCAGGACATCTCAAGGTGCAGAAAACACACATCTACATCTGTGCAACCACTTCCGGGTTAGGTGCTTGAAGTCACAGAGACCACAGGCCTTTCTGTTGGTGGGACACAAGCTTTCACTTTCGGGTCTGAATGTTAACAGCTGTGTTTGGGGAACGAGGAGACATCCCAACTGTCTTTCTGTCTATGAAGGGAGGCTGACTGTTGCTGTTGACTGCCATATGAAGGTCATGGCCTGGGGTCTGATCTCTGTTGAAGGACTTTTGCTGGCACATGATGCTAGGGAGAATGTCAGAATTTTATCCCCCAAATCATAAAACTATTCTATTCTCCTTATATCTGCATCAGCCCCTGGAATCTTTAAGTCACACATGAACTTGGAGGAGGCTGACGGTCTGCTTTTGCTTCATGAGGAACTGTTTGTTCTGCCAGCTGCTAGGATTGTCCTGAGGTTGTGGTACTTTTCTGACAGTTTGCTTTGAGGAGTAAAGAGATGCCCTCTCTGTCACTGGAATAAGTCACAGTATACTAGCCTGATTCTTTGAATTCTGCAGTGGGAGATGGTGTGTTTTGTCTGCAGATTTGAAGGTGAAGTATGCTCTGCTGTTTCACATTGTTTTAGTCAGATATTTGTTTGATTTGGTTTTTAAAAAGCGAGAGTAAAGAACTGGCTTCCTATGATCTTCTTGCCCTGGGGATTATTTCTGCATTATATCTTCAGTTGCTTTACATAAAGAGTCATAAAAATGACAAGGGAGAAATGATGACTCTTAATTTCTTTTTTTAAGCATAAAAAGTCATTTCTTACTTGGCCTGTGATTCCTTGTGCACTGGAACCACTGAGGTGTGGTAGCCAAGATCTGAATTCATACTTGAATCTTTATTCTGCCTGGAAGGCAGTCAGGCAGCAAGTCCCTGTGACTAAAAGGTGGCAGTATCCAGACTACCTTCTGCCCAACTTTTCATCCTTTGTTCCAAGGTTAGTCAATATTTGAAGGCTTATTTATGTCAGTATCAGAAACTTTCAGAAGTCCAGCAATAGGAAACCTGACCCCAACATGAATAGCCATCCATAATTACTTGCCAAAAAAATAAGACAGTTTCCTGGAACACCCTTGCTCAAACCCTGAGCGACGTCAGCCTGTGCTCTGCCTGTGCGTACGAGGGCTGACCTTCTGAGATCAGACACTGCTGCCTCCTGTGTACCTTCGTCTGGAAATGTTCCTGCCTGTAGTTGCTCCCCGGTTATCCTCAGGCCCTCAGCCACTGGCAATTATGTCGGAAGAAGGTTGGCTGGTTTACTTTGCTGTGCTGGTCAACATGTGGAGTGTTCCACATGGGTGACCTGCTTGGTTCTACACTGAGTCACAGTTTTGCCAAAGTCAACTACGACAGTGACTTTAACACATTCTATTAGAGCTAAAGATATTCAGGGGACAAGGAGAAAAGTTAAGGAGACAGGAGTTACTGATATGAGGTAATGGCAGGTCTACCTTATGTGCTTGAGCTGACCAATTACTTGATGTACGTGCCATGCTTCTGACAGTGTAGGAACCACAGCAAGAGACACAGGTAGAGGTCCCGTGGCAAAGTTCATGCCTTCTACCCAGCAGCTGGGACGTCACATGGCATTTTTCAGAGCTGTGGGCTGGGATCTGCTGCTGCTACCATTTCCGGCAGCATTAGCCATTTCAATCTTTTTTCTTAATTAAAAATTATGTATAATGTCAATGCAATTTTTATTACATTGACATTTATTAACCTCCCATTACTTCATTCATGGTCTCTCCTCCCCTGGGAGACTTCTTTCCAACAAACTTTCCTTCTAGCCCAGTTGGCAAAAAAGGGCCAGACTCCGGGATTTCACGTCTCTGTGTTCACATGGCAAATGAGACTGGGGTACGCTCTCTCCAGAGCCTTGTGGGGATTCATGGACTCTGCAAGGTTGATCTAGATTTGATTGCAATGTGGATAAAAGTGGCTCAGCAATTCCTTTCTCTAGAAAATTCTTCAATACAATTTTTCTATTGGGAAATTGATTTGCCAAAATGCTAATGGTAGAAACAAAGGTAAGAATAGTAATTATGAATCCAGGGCCCCAAGCTGCTGGGCAGTGCCAATGATTTAGGTCCAGAGCCACCTCTACCCCTTGTTAATATCTCTCTACCTTGAACCTTGTCTTGCTCTGTTCATACTCTTCTTTGGGCCTGTGACTGCCCAAGGTGCTTACTGATTTCATTCCAGGGTCACATCAGCATTTTGGCTACTGTGCTAGAGGCATGCATCAGGGTAGGGTAGACTCTGACCTTGGCTGGAGGTTGTGAATTGATGCTTAGCCTGTACTTATGAGAAACATTGTCACCATAGAAACCAATAGATTGCTGGCCAAGGATCCTAGTCAAATGACTCTTTTGCTATTGTGATTTTCAATGATCCTATTAAATCTCCAGGGCATTTTTCTGCTGGGCAACAGGGGCCAAATGGAATGTATTTATCATTTGATCCTTGTGGCCCACTGTGTGTGTGTGAATGTGTGTGTGTGCATATATGTGTGTATGTGTGCATATGTATGTATGTACGCATGTGTGTATATATGTGTCTATGTGTATGTATGTGTGTATGTGTGTGCATGTGTGTATGTGTGTGTATGTATGTGCATGTGTATGTATGTGTGTGTGTGGGGGCATGTGTGTATGTATGTGTATATGTGTGTGTGTGCATGTGTATACATGTATGCATATGTATGAATGTGTATACGTGTGCATGCATGTGTGTTTGTGTGTATGTATGTGTCTGTTGTATGTATGCATGTATGCTGTATTTGTATGTTTCTCTGTGTATATGTTGTGTGTGTATGTGTGTGTATATATGTGCGTGTGTGTGTGTACTCAAGCAGGCTGTCAGCAGCATCCACAGTCACAGGCCTGCTATGATGACTTTCTGAAATCTCCAGCCCACTGAACCTGCACTTACAAGAATCCAGCTGCATCCTAGTCAGAGACCTGTGCATTAGAAACTCTCCTTAGTCAAAGAGTCCTGCCACAGTTGTCCTTTACTAGATGCTCCAAGTTCCAGGGGGAAGGAAAAGGACAGAATCTAGAATGCTTGCCATAACTTGAAGTGTAAAAAGTCAAACTACCCAGGCAAGGCCAAACTGTGGGTTTTCTGAACCTAGAGTCCTAGAGTTGAATGTATTCAACTGGAACCTAGATCTTATCTTCACTGGCAGCATCTGAAAAACAAAGCACAAAGCTGGCAAATGGACTGCGGTACTGAGGCTCTGCTTGGTGTAATGAACTGTGTTAGCTCAAGAAGCACTAATGGGGGACATGGCCAGCCATATATTATCACAAAACATACTGTGGGTGGTTTCTATACTAGGAGGAATTTGTGGTAAACAAAGCTTCATCTGGGTGCCTCTCATAATTATATTGAAGGTGGAAGAAAGATTTAAAATAGGAAAATGGCAGCATTTTAATATTTCAGCTGACTGGGTGTCTGACTTTCCTGACAACATTTGGTACTTGGAACACATGCTCACAAATCCTGATAAAAGGTTTTTGGATGATACTGAGATGCTGAAAAATACACACACACACACATTTATGTGTGTGTATAAATATATATTCAATATAATATATTGAATATATAAATATATACTCAAATGTAAAAATGGCACCAGTTTTGAGAAAGCCAAGCAAACAGAAAAGCATTAGTTAAACAGTGTACTGCTGTATAGCCCTCCTACTTAGTATGCACTAACTGGGTACTACTCACTCTTGGGAGATGGTGAAGAATCCAGAAGAACCTTCAGCAAGCAAGGACCTCATCTGATGATAGTCAGGGTTGGAAGGAATAAGGACACCCAGATGTTTATGCAGCTAGGATGACACCAAACTTTGGTTTCCTCCAAGGATCCTGCAATGGCTAGAAGGAAACTGTGACCTGGGAAATATGTCTCATCACGCTCCCTCTGCCTCTCTGTCCTGAAAGCCATCCCTTCTTTGGAGCTTAAAATCTTCCTTAAAATGGCCAGCAGTGTAGTTCAGTGGTAGAGTGCTTGCCTAGCATGCATGAGGCCCTAGGTTCAAACACTAGCATTAGAAACAAATAACTTTATATCCCACCAGTGCTTTAATGCCTCCCCTGGCATCAAGTATACCTTCCAGAAATGCATGTAGGAAGGTAGAAGGCCTGGACAGTTCCTAACTCTGTGCCTTCAACAGCGCTTAAAGATTCATAATGATGGTGCCATATGGTCATAGGTAAGATTTTCCTGGTTGAGTTTCTGGGCCTACAGGCTCTTTTTCTCTACACAGCAGAGTTATATCACCGAATAAACTACAGGAAGGGCCTATGTACTTGGAGGAGTAGATTTTGTTAAGACAAGAAGGGCCAATATGCATGCAGACCCCAGATACACAGCCATTGCCCACTGGGACCAGTAGCTTCCTGAAATCCCATGGTCAGGAGAGAGAGTTTTTTAGAAGAACCCTTTTCTCTGCCCACCACAGCTGGAGGGAATATCTCCTAAACTCCAGCATCTGACTTCATTTCTCCCTCTAAGATTAACTGTCATTGTTTCTCAGACTTCACCAAGATACCAATATGCCATTTTATTTATTGCCTTGGGGTCTTGCATTTCAAGGGTTCCTTCACCATGTACTCCCAACACTGCCAACTCAACCTCAGGAGTTACTTTATAATGAGCTAATAATTTCTTCTGCCTCCTCTTCGAGTTCTCTAGTGGGTAAGGCCCACATTTATCTTAATGTTTCTAATGAGAGAAATTTTTAATATTTAATTTCTATTCATTTACTATTTCAGACATGAATGCAATGAATGTATGTTATATTTGCCCCTTACTATCCATCCCATCTCCTCTTTTTCCCACTTCAAACCTTCTTCTTGCCTAGCAGTCTAACAAGAGCATTTTGTGTTCCACATTTTTCATAAAATGAAGTGAGCTGATTTCCTTTATTTTGCACAGTGAGGAATTGCACATATGTAATGTTTGATGATACGAATATGCAGAATAAAACAAGGAACCACAATCTGAGCAACTTGCCCAAACTCAGCTAGAAAAGCAGTAGAGCTCTCCATCACTGGGTTGTTTCTCTGAAGGGGTTTTCTGGGAACAAGCTATCGTAGAAGATAGTTTTTAAGAAAGGCTAAAAATATGTCAGCTTTCATGAGACTTCAGAATGAAACACCACCTTCGGAGAATTATGCCAATGGATACAGCTCCAGCCAGAACATGGGGAGAGATTTTGGTTGATGATGGCTCACTCTGTCTTTCTGCTTTCAGAGTAAAGGATGATTTGCTTCCCCTGAGAGCCTAGTGTTTCTGTTCAGGAATCAGTCTCTTCTGGGAAGAAGTGAACCAGATAGTCATACCTGCTTCATGTAAGTTAGAGTGCCTTGCACCGAATACCAACCTCGGCTTTGATACTTCATCTTCAGAGGGCAGTGCCTGACCCAGGACTACAGTAGAATGATCCACAGAGCATGCTCAGCAATAGGTGCTATTTGTAGTATCACCTGATCATGATGCCATTCTTGTAGGGCTTGTTGGAAAGGAAGTGCTAACAGTGAATAGATTTGGGGTCCTGGAATGCTCTAATGAGCTAACAATCATTTAAATTCTCTGACTAAGAAATGAAAATGCATGTGAACATAAATCCTCAATTTATTTAAAAGATCTATATTCTATATTAAGAAACCATACCTTGGTCAATCCAAAATTTTCTCTCTTGCATACATAATGCCTTGATTCTTACACTTCTGTATGGCCAGACCATTCTCCCTGGATTATGAATTAATTTCTCTGTTTTAAGCAGTGAGTCTCATTGCTTCAAAAGATAACTTCATTACATCATCTTTTACCCTGTCAACCTCCCATATGCTCTGTGTGTGTGTGTGTGTGTGTGTGTGTGTGTGTGTGTGTGTGTATGTAAATGTTATTCCCCCTCCTGGAAACGTGACTGGTCTGAAGGCCCTCTTGAAGTCCTCTACAGGAGCCAACAGTGACCAGACCACATACCTCTGGGCCCACAGCAGACAGGCAGGGTGTGCAGCTGTTCCTCCTTCATGAGTTTGCACGGCTTAGAGTGGGGATTGCTGAGCTCCTGAGCTATTTCTCACACTTTCTGCCTCTGATGACTTCATTTGCACCAACCAGAAAACAGTTGCCACAGATTCCTTCTGCTTCCTGTTTTCCCCTTTGGTATGAGGGAGGATTTGAGTGATGATCCCCTCAGAGATCAGTGCCTTCATGCTGTATCCTTACTCTGGCATTTGAGTTTAGCGGTCTACCATTTGTCACTGGACAAAGAATGCCCAGGTCAGATGAGACATTCCCTGTGGCTAGCAATCACTGGTCAAGCCAGGTTGGAGAGCTGGGTGGCCAAAGAAAAGCTTAGAATTCATTCATGGTCCACGGATTAATCAAGGAGAAAGAAAATGGGGTTGGGTAGGGACATGAAGAGTGAGCACACATAATTAGGAAAGCTGAGATGTTTCATGAACTGCTGCAGATGCTGTAGGTCAGCATAAGGGCAAAGGTCTAAGAACTAGGGAGTTACTAGTGTCTCACTCCAAGGGCAGAAGACGGTGTCCTAGCTCAGCTGTCAGGAAGCGAAGAGAACGAATCCCTCCTCTGTCTGTCTTTTTGCTCTGTTCGGGTTCCTGGCCCTCGGTGAAGTACCCACACAGGAGAGGGAATCCTGCTTTACTGGGCCATGAAGGCTGATGCTAATCTGTCCCAGAGACCCTCTCACAGATACACCCAGAGATAATGACTGTTGAATATCTAAATATCCTGTGTTACAATCAAGTTGACATCTCAACTTATAAACTCTCTCCCTCAAGACTCTTGGGTGATCATTTAACAAATCTTTCAACCACAGATCAAACATTGAATGAATATAAGTCACTCAATGAGATCCTGAAAGTTACACACAGGTCAGCCTCCTCATCATGGTCTTGAATTCTCCTGGTGAGCCTGACTGAGCCTCAGTGGTCTTGGTTATTGCTCATTCAATACCAAACTGCCTATAATCTGGGATTATGGTCTGGGCACAGGAAACCTTTTACTTCTCTTTCAATACACTACAACTATACTGTCTGGTATACTGAGTTCTTTGGGTAGGTGGCTATTTCTTTCCAGAACACAGCGGTTTCTCATAATCCTTGGGATCCTCTTTACTTCAGAAGAATCCTAAGAAAGTGGGACAGTGGTTTCAGGCAACATTAGTGCTTATAAATAAAGAGTGGCTCTCCTGGTTTTCTGCCTCAATATCTTGCTACCCCCACCCCCAACCACCACATACCACTGTCAAGTCTTCACTGCCTTCATTCAGAATAGAGTTTTAGAAGATGGTTGAAACCATTCTCAAGGACACTGTCTAGTATCCACTGGTTTCTTATGCATATGCATCACACAGTAAGCAGTCTGTTTTACATTAGTATGTGAGAATGTCTCTCACATAGAAATCACATTTGGAAGGTGTCCTGTGGGAAGGCATTTCTTCTCACGTCACCACAGACCCATGGTGACATTCAGAAGGAAAAACATCCCACAGACTGTGAAGTCAGCTGATCGAGAAGGGCATGTCTCTAGGATGGGGCCATAGAACTTAAACGTTCTCAGACAGCTGTGAAGGAGTCCAAGGACTCAGTGGAAATGGGGCGGCATCACATCCCATGGCTCCCCCAGAGAAATATTACAGTTCTTGGTGCATGGGCACCAGCTCAGTTCTCTAGAACTGACTGCTCTCCTCCCATAAACAGAGTGGGTCTCTGTATCACCTGACGAGATACACTGCAGGATCACTGTTGCTTGAATTTCCTTCCAGTAATCTGTTATGAAATTTTTAAACATCTCAAAGAATTAAGGTCATTCCAGTGTACACCTGTTCAACTAAGTCCTTGGTCTCTGCTGTGCTATGCAGATGGTATCTGATTGAAGTCGTTTTGATTTACAGTGATATGAAAGTGAGATTTATGTAGCAAAACCATCCTTGAGTTATAAATGAGCTCTTTCCCTGCTCTCAGTATGTAGCACATGCTCTTCCACGATGCCAGGCAGCAACAGTGAGCTGAAGTCCCAGGGAGCCATGTGAGATCACAACTGTGACCATCTAGCACCTTCCAGTGCACAGTATGCTCTGAAGGACCCCCCCCCCCGGGTTATGGCATTTCGTACTTCGGCACTTCAACTTGTGTTGGACTTACAGGGAAGTGCATATAAGCTGAAGACGCTCTGCAGAGTGCCTGCTTTGTTCCCTCTCTGTCCTATGGTGTGGGCCTATCCACTGCCAGTCTAAATGGCTGAATATTTCAAAATAAGTTGCTGGAATCAGCCATTTGTTGGCTCCTTTACCAAAGAAGAATGGGAAAGCCAAGATGAGACAAGGACCAACAGGTTTATTCAGAAGACCCTCGATGAGGAAGAAGGCTGGAAATGTCTGTTGGAATGTGGTCTGGGGACTGTTGTGCCTTTCAATCCCATGTTCCTACAGAGTTCTCCCACTTGGTCAGCAGAGATCCTTGTACATAATATTCAGTGGATAAATGATGTTTACAGAACTAGAATAATTTGGCTAACTTGTTTATTTTGAGAATAATATGTGCACTTGCTGTTGTTACCTTGGTGTAAAGTTAACAGAGGTTCTGTTTTTTAGCTTGGTGTGCACAGCAAGTTCTAGGCCAGACAGGGTCATGTAGTGAGACCCTGTGTCAAAACAAAAATAACAATAAAACCTAAACTGCTACGAAGGCTGCAGATAGGAAAGCAATGATAGCAGACATGAGTGATCTTGAAATCCTTTATCCCTACTTGTCTTTCTAGTGGCTAGTCTGCAAACATATAGATGAAATGGGACCCTCACACCCACTAGAGTTTTTGGTTCCAGCCACTTACATTTGCTTCCAAGATGCTGGTGTCCAGGAGTTTTACTACCCCCATCTCCAGCATCTGCACTTCCAAATATTCCTCTTCCTTATAGGTCATCTCTCTAAAGCATACAGGGACCCCTGGGTCTTTTAAGGATACACAAGAACCACCATTCAGCCTCACTTACCCACCAACTACATAATTTTTACATTGCTGTGCAGCCTAATAAGTTATGCCCTGGGAGTTGGAGCCTTGGGAGTTGGAGCCTTTGTCTAAGCCTTTTCTCACATACCTAATGTACTTCTGACATTCCTGGCCTTTCATCTCACAAAAAAAAAAAGCTGGATTTATATGAACTCCTTATATCTATCTGTATTTCTGTCTCTCTCTTCTCTTCTCTTCTCTTCTCTTCTCTTCTCTTCTCTTCTCTTCTCTTCTCTTCTCTTCTCTTCTCTTCTCGTCTCTTCTCTCTCTATGGTGACTTTATGCCACACCCTTCTCTCTGCAGCCTCTCCAGCCCCAGATATTGGTAAACATGAATGTTTCTCTGTCCAGGTCTGGCTCTTAATGGAAACTTAAAAATAAAAATTGAAAACCCCTCTTCTTATACAAGGAATGTCTTGCTGCATTTGAAAACCGTGTTCTGAAATGTCAGAGTATAATATTGAAACTTTCTTCCTTTTCTATGTCAGCAGTCCTAAATATCCCTGAAGCAATCAAATACCCAGGTAGACAGAATAAGGGGGAGATCAGAAAGAACAAACGCAAAGAGGAAAGAGCATTAGTATATTTCAGAAATATTGTCCCTATTTCATTATGGCCTATAAAACTTCTTTGAAAAGCAGGTACACAATCAGAAAAAATCCAATCAATCTTGTTTCTTCTCCCTTCTGTTTCCTCCATTTGTCTCTTGAATGTTCTATAAATTCAATTTTCAAATAGCATCTCAGCCATAATGGCATCCTCTTCAAGAAACAGCAAACCAACTCAGACTGATTAAATAACCTTGAGCTTCAGCATGTGGATTAAGTATCTCAATAGACTCATGGGATGCAGGACTTCTAGTCTATTGCCCTAATTTAGTTCTTGTTGAGTCTGCTTTACCCTCAACCCTCCCTTCAGAGTTTGCTGTCTTCCTATGGATAGCAAGGCTTTCAGGCAGTGCTCTGCAAGCCACCTTTCAAGATGGCAGCTTAATTTTCTGCTTCTCAGAGCACTGTTTGATGGTAGTGATAGGAATGGAGGCAAGTCAGCCCCCATTATACAGGCAGTAATCGGAATCACAAACTCAAAGGAACAGAAGTGTCTACATACTCTAGCAAAATCAGAGGTCACCTCCAAGAACACAGACATTTTTTAATACATATGATTAGTGAGAAACCAAGGCAGTGAAGAGGTTAGGAGCTGAGATCTAAAAATTCCTTACTTATCAGAATGTCTTCTTACTTTCCAGTTCTTTCTCCCACTGTAACCTCTTGGTCAGTTTTCTCTCCTAGCAATGAGCTTTTCTAAGTTTCTAAGCTCTTTTACCCCATTCTTTGACAAATCAGAGTCCTGTATAGATATTAAACTAACCAACCAGATTCATCACAATGTGATACCTAATTTACATATGGGTGGGAATTAATATGCCTGTTCTCAAAATATAGATACCTCTGATCCAACATGCTACTTGGTGACCCATTTTCAGATTTCCTCCAGTGTGCCAGTGGTCCTTCACCTCTCAATTATCTTTGATTGCCTTCCCTTCTTCACTGTTGTCTTTACTGTTGCTCAGTATTCTTGATCCGAGATAAGAAACTTGGATCTGATCCAGTAACCAGACAAAAGTGACTCACTGCAAATCTTTCTCTTGCACTCTATTCCAACGCACAATATCATGGTTTGAATGTGTAGCAGGGTCAAAGTCCCTTCAAAGAGGTCCTGAGAGGTCATTGGAGATACCAAGATGTTAGAGATTCCAGAACCATGGCACATCTGCCAAGGAGGGCAACATACCAGGAATGGAGCCAACACAAGAGAGAGAATGTGTTTTGGGCTGAGAAGCCAAAGGGTCAAAAGCATCTAAGCCCTTTGGAACTGAAATAATCTCATCAGCAGGCTCAAATACTGGATTTGGGGCTGCAGGATTTGGTCTTTGGCCAGCTGATTTTCAATCTTATTTAGGTCGAATCTTTCCTGGCAAAGTCCCCTCTCCTTTCTTCTGGGTTCTGTGCTGTTGTATGGATGAAGTGTGTAACTCAGTTTTTTGTGTTTTTTTTTGTACAGGATGTACAGGAGGTCACAGTTAAGCGATGCCTTGATTTTCAGAAGAGACTTTGGACTTTTGAACTGTGTTGTGTGACTACTACAGACTGTGGGAATTTTTGGTGTTGGACTGGTTGTGTTTTACACCATGAGAGAGCTATGAGCTTTTGGGGCCAAGGGATGATTCTCATGATTTAAATGTAAGTTGCCCACATATATTCACATATGTGAACACTTCATCTCAGGCTTGTAGAGTTGTTTGGGAAAGTAATTGAATCTTGGGGAGTTAGTACTTTCCTGGATGGGAGTATGCCACCGGGAGCAGGTCTTGAGGCATAACTTGGCCACTTCTACTTCTCTTCTGATGCTCCCTAAGCATGACTTTCAATATAACAGCTGGCCTCCTGCTCTCATCGCTGTGCCTTTGCTTGCTACCATGCATCTCTGCTGTGATGGACTCTATCCCCTCTGAAACAGTAAGCCAAGTAATAAATTCTTTCTCGCTTAAGTTGTTGGATCAGAGTATTTTATCACAATAACAGAAGAATAATCAGAACAGACACCATTTGCTCCAGAACCTGCTCTTGATCTGAGTGCTGGACATCCCACAATTAAGACCCATCTCTAGGATTCAGGTAGGTATCATGGTTCAGTGGGCACAAGCCAGTACTTCCAGAGTCTTATGTTCTGGAATGAAGAATTTATCAAAGGCACTCAGTTCCAGCAGAAATAGAGAGAGGTTATTAAACAATAGTACACAATACAAGGTGGATGGTGGGGAAGCAGGCTAGGAGAGGGATGAAGCTTTACAAATGAAGCTCTGACGATAGCAACCAACATAAACTATTACAAAATGAAACAACACGCATATGAGTGGGTTCTAGGGTGTTGAAGAAAAGGAAAAGAACCTTGATAAAGCAAAATCACCCTGTATATATTCTCTATATCCTAAGGCCCCCAACACCTAACTCTGAGTCTCTGTAAGGTATCTTTAGGAAACCTGAAAAAAAGGGTGTTTTCATTAAAGCAAGGATGACTTTGATCAGAGAAGGTAGTATAAGAAAGGATTGAGAGGGTCAGTGAGATAACTTAGTAGGTAAGTACCTGTGTGCAAACCTGGTGATCCAAGTTTGATTCTGGAGCCCACATGGCAGAAGGAAAGAACTGACTTCTCAATGCTATCTTTTGACCTCCATATGTACACCATGGCTAGCTGGTTCTTTCTCTTTCTTTGTCTCTCTCTCAAGAGCCTCTCTCTCAAGAGCCTTAGAAAAGTGGATGTGTTAAGGAAGACATAGAAGGCATTATCTAATATTGCCCCACAGAAGAGCCTGGAAAAAGCAGGTTTTTAAAAGCAGCAAGATGTACCCAGGTGGAAGGGCATCCCCAAAGAGCTCAGCAGTGACTCTCTTTCCTGCTTGCAGACTCAGAGGAGGAAAAGTTTCCATAGAAATGAGCTCACAAAGCTATGGAAACAACAAAATCCAGGTGTGGAGAACAGGTGTGGTGCTTAACTGACAAAGTAAGGTGTGAGCAATTATCTTAATAAACAATATGGTGAGAACAGTAATCTGCATGGAGAAAGAAATAATCCCATCTAAGAATAAGTGTGAGTAATTTTGTGTGACCTAGCTTGTTGATGTGGGGTCTCTCAGGAGATAGGCATAAGAAAATCTGGGGAGAAAACAAGTGATGGAGGGGTGCTTGTAGCAGTTACTCTTTCTGTTGTGAAACACCACTCAAAGACAAACAACTTAATGGAGAAAAGGGAGATTTTTTTTTCAGCTTACAATTCCATTGGAGATAGGGTCCATTATGGTGGAAAAGGCATGATTGCCTGGCAGAAGCTAAAGATGGCCCAAGTTACAACCATCACGAAGGCTGATTTCTCCTGAGAGCAAGGTGAATCAGCCTCAAGAACCATCCCCATCACATGCTTTCCTTCAGCAAGGGTCTGCCTCATAAAGGTGCCATGATTTTCCTAAAGAACTAGAGATTCAAAAATATGAGCTTGTGGGAGATAATTCACATTTCAAATTATCAAAACATTTCAAACACCCCTGGCTCTCACAGGCTCATTGCCAGCTCATTATGTAAACCATGCACAGTGAGAATTTAAAGGTCCCATAAACTACATCAGTAATCCTAACATTGTCCAAAAACCTAAAGTTCAAAGCCTCCTATAAAATCAAAGAATAAGTAACATACTTCCAACATAGAAAGGCAGAGAATAAATAATCCTATTCCAAAAGGAGGAATGTTGGCATGTCCAGAAAAGATTGGTCCATAATAAGACCAAAAACCAGCAGGACAGACTCTAAATCCTGCAGCTCCAAGTCCAACAAATGAAATTCCTTTTGAAATCATCTCAGCTCCAAAAGGCTTTTGTTCCATCCTCACAGTGAAGCCCATAGAACACATTTCCTTTCAGGGTGTATAATTTTTCTTAACAGATGTTCGACATTGGCTGTGGTATCTCTAACATCTTCACTTCTCAATAGTAAACCAGGCGTTAACTTCACAGCACAAACTGCCTTCCTTGGTCCTCTTGGCAGACTTGCCAATCCTGTCAAATTGACTGGATTCTGCTATTCTCCGAAACCTTGGAGGAAAGATGCACAACCTCCTCCCTCTTGCATCTTTAATGCCTCTAAAACCAGGAACAGATGGATTATTTTGCCAAGTTCTGCTCTAACATCAAGATGGAGATTAGCCCCCTTGAATCATGGCTGATTCAGCTTCCTTGTGCTGATGGCGGGAAGACTCTCTCTTCAGCAGTTGCTTCAGGGATTGGGAACAGGTTTTGATTCATATATGGTGCTAATGTCTTTAACAGTAGTCACCATTTTACTGTCTGTAATCTCTTTAAATTGGCTCTCACATTTTCCCTCAGCATGCCTCACAGTTTTTGTCTCTTTCTGCCTGAATTCTTGCTCCTTTTCCTTATGACTCTGAATAAGAGCACTAAAAAGTAGTTATGCCACACTATCAAGGCCAAATTGCCTTGAAACTTCCTCTACCAAACACTCAAATTTAACTTCAGGCAAGTTTTTAAAATGAAGCCAAAATTTTGTTAAACTCTCTGCCAACACAATTTCATTAGCCCCTTATCCAATTCCCAGTACAGTTTCTACTCTCCTCCGGGACATTACAAGCTGGGTTTCCACTGTCTATGTCTCTAGCAGCATCATTTTTTTCAAAGTTCTCACCAGAATGGCCCCGTAGGCCCCCAACTCCAAGACTTAAAAGCTTTTCCAGCCTTAAGTCCCAAAATTCTCCATATTTCTCCCAACAAACAAATTTCAAAGGCATATCAACATCATCATAACAATGGCCATACTTCTTGGTACCAAGTTCTCTCCACTTCACTATCTGATACCAGATACTCTTAGTCTCACAGAAATATACCATTCCTGGTACCAGTCTCTGTAGCAATTATTCTTTCTGTTGATGTGAGATATAATTCAAAGTCAAGCAACTTAAGGAAGAAAAGGGAAATTTATTCAGCTTCTAAAGGTGAGATACAGTCTGGTATGGCAGAAAAGGACATGGTTGACTGTAAGAAACTGAAGGTGGCATAAGTCATATCCATCATTGAGGCTGAGAGTTGTAAAACTGCAAAAGCAGACTTCTCCTGAAAGCAGTGTGGGGCTAATCAACTTCAAGGCCCACCCCTTGTCATATGCTTTCATCTAGCAAGGCTCTACCTCCTAAAGGTGCCAAGACCCTTCATAAACAACTAAAAAATTCAAACACATGATCCTGTGGGGACAACTCACATTCAAACCATGAAGGTAGTATGATCATGGAGCATGACAAGCTCTTTATTATGTATTAGCAGACAGCAACTGCCACCTCTGGGTATGTGACAGAAATAGCCATGGCAGCAGGGACAGAGTTCCTACATGTCTATTGGAACTGACCTTCCCAACCAAGGATGATCTAGTTTCCATTTTGGATGTAACAACAATGTGATGCTAGAACATAACATAATCCCTCAAGAAGACCAGACAATGTCCTGGTGCCTGATTGAGTATGTTGGATCTGTTTCCTAGAAAGAGAATGTCTTAGCTGAAAATGATCTATGTATGAGTTTGAATTCCTGTCTGTAGGCCTTGTATAGCAAAATGGTTTGGTGATTTACTGTGCAATACCCTCAGGCCAAGGAAAACATTTACAGAGGACTTGTCTGCTCCTCACCACACTCCCAAAGCTACTGACCAAATGAGATAGTTCAGCCACTTGACAGGCTCAGAGTAGGTCTGGGTTAGTATGACACTGGGCCAGGATGAGCTATCCTCTTGAATACAATATAATTCCAAGCCCATGATCAAGTTGTCCATGGCATTGGGTCTCTAGTAGGTAGAAAACAAATCTGGTACTAACTGGTATCAGAAATGGGCTTGCTCACCTACCTCTCTTTATCCATTTGTGGGATCTTGCATTTCCCTTACTGAAGCTTTGGGATTTGTGAGTCTATAGTTCTCATTTCCAGAGAGGGAATACTTCTATTGTGAGCAGTCATGCTTCAGTTTTACCATCTGCCAGCCAATTGGAGTTTTGCATGCCAATGGAACAGTAAGCGCAAAGAGGATACCATGGCCTGGAGTGGGCAGTGACTGATCCTGATTTACAGAGGCAGGAGAGACATCTCAAACTTCAAGGACACAAAAAGTCAGCACAGGAGGAACTACTCCCAGAAGAAGAGAACTTACTATACTAAATCATTGAGACTGCATATCATTAGGGTGTAGCAGTTAGTTAAAACACCTGGAAAGCTCTCAGAATGAAGCTGATTCTTCCTCTCAGGCTGGTGTGAGTCCAGGCTGCTAATAACTCAGTGAGTCCCTCCAAAGACATGGTCCCATGAGTCAGGGGATGCTCACTTTCCAAGGATAGTTCATTTCAAGGCTCTTTCCTCCTTACCAAGGGCATCTGCACTGAAGGCCCAAAGACAGCCATGTCTAAAATATAAGAGGAAATGCCCACTCCCTGTTTACCAAGCTAAGGCTACCCTGGACCCTGCACTGAAATGATTGAGATCTTGGTGGCAATCATGGTACAGCTAGATCTCTTCCTAGCCTAGTACTGCTTTTCTCTCCCTCTGATTGTTGTTGTTTCAGTAAACCCTATGCACATAAACCTCAATCTCTGAATTCCTTTTCTAGGAATCCAGTCAAACTCACCAATCCCAACAGGAATATCCCACATATCTCCACCAGGATAGAATTGTATCACAGATCTATTTTCAAATAATGACCCAAGAGAAGACTGAATTTTTTTTCTTAAGTTGAATCAGTCATTTGAGGAAGTAGCAGATGTTAGGGAAGTATACAGAGTGACTATCATGGGGTTCCAGGAAGTTAGTGACTAGCTCTAGACCTCTCTAGAAATGCCTTGGAACTACATGGTGCAGAGCTAGAATGGTCTTCAGGTGCCCTTCTTGATCTCTTGTGGCATTAGACAGGAGAACATGTTGAATGCCATTTCAGCCAACTGCCTCCTGGAGGAAATGAATAGCTGCTCAGAGGTCAGCATCTAACCTCACATCTGCCGTGTTGTCGTGTGTTGTGGTCCGCCTGCATGGTTGCTGATAAATGACCATCACACCGCTTAAGGGAACAAGAAGTTTACTTTCTTACGACAATCCAGTTACGGTTCTCAGTCCAGCTTGATGGGAGAGCATGCACCAACACCAGGGCCAAGGGAACTGGCCACAACATCACTGCACAACGGCTGAGAGATGGACAATCCTTACTTGCCAGACCAGCATGTCTGGTCAAGTGAACAGGAGCATGTCTGGTCAAGTGAACAGAAGGGTGCCCACTCTCTCAACCAGCTCTCCATGATTTATTCCAGAGCCTAGTCCTACCCATCATGACTGGGCCTTCCCAATCAGCTAGATAATCTCTTACAGGTTTGCTCTGGGCTTAACTCAACCATCAACTCTCTACATATGTGCCCAGAGCTCAAACCCTCCACTGTCAAGTTGACACCTGTGCCTAACTATGACACTGTGCGTGCTAGCTGAATCCTGTGCATGAAAGTTTGAATTTCTAAGTGGGTGATACAATGGCCCCTAAATGCTTGCTGCTCTCCCTTAAAAATAAAAAGGGGGTCTGGGGACAAGCATCAGGATCTGAGTTCAACCCCTAGAACCCATGTGAAAAAGCCAGGAATGGTGGTGATCTTAGTGCTGGAGCAGCAGAAATTGAAGGATGCCTGGGGCTCACTGACTTGATGAGTTCTAAGCCTTCAAAAGAAATTCTGTCTCAAAAAATAAAGTGGACAGAGACAGACAAAACACCTAAGATTATCCTTGGGCATCCACATAAGTGTCCATATCTCTACATGTGCACATGAGCACACCTATGTGTCCTCATGGGCGTGCATATGTTTAAAAGAGAATTCAAGGTTCAGGGCTCCCTGTTTAGTAGGAACTTACTTCAATATCACGTTAGAGTTCTGAGAGCATGAAGCTGCAATGTTGTTGGTATATGACACAGCATGTTTTACATGTGTACCTCTGGTTCAGAGTATATAATAGGAACTTTAGAAACATAAGAAGTGAGACCTTGAGGTTAAATGTGTTCAGTCACACTGCTTAACAGGATAAATAGGTCTCTGCCGTAGGTTCACTGACAGCATGCTGTATCTCACAACCATGGAAATGCTGGCATGTGACCTCAGAAGACCTCTGCTATAAATTGTATCTCCTTGTTTGTAAGTGAATAGTCTGGCTCTTCTGATACTCCAGCAGCCCCCAGTGCACCAACCTATGCTGTATAATGTGTTTAGAGAAGCCCAGTGTTGTGTAAAAACACTACAAATGTTTTCCATGGCAGCTTTGATATGTCTCTTTTCAAGTCCAAAATCAGAATTAAATGTTTCACTAGACTATGAACAGACCAATATGTCACTAAATCAAAAGAGGTAAGGAGTCTGTCAGCCTGTTAATCCCTCTCTGAAATCTGAGCTCTTGCAGGTCACTGGTCACCAACGATTCTATTCTAGAGGTCTGCCCTGGTTTTGTTTGTCAGGAGTCTGATCCATCAGTAACATTCTTAGCAATTTTCTGAGTGCTAAGAAATCAACAGTGGTCACTATAGGGACCTTCAAAGACCTAGTGACTGAGCTTATTTACCTATAAGCAATGTGTTATTGAGTGGGCATTCTAATGGAGTAAAGTGTAAGTTCTGGAGGTCTCGATGCTGGTGATGGCCGGTATTTCCTGTTCTTTTTGTGTTTGGGCAGTGTAGGGGTTTGAGTGGTTTAGTCTGGCCTCACACCAGTGGGGACTGAGGAGTATGGCCAAATGGACAGAAATCGAGTGACTGATTATGACACTAATTGGGTGGCATGTGGAATTTAAATAACATTCATGAGTATTAGGAAAGGAAACAGAAGTCCAATGTCCTGGCAACCAGCTGCATGAAGTCCTAGCTAAATCACCAAGAAGCAGCCCCCCTGACCATGAGGCCTCCTGAGCAGCACTAACATCTTCTGACCCGTGGTGGGTGCTGTGCTGTTGAATGTCTAAGTCCTCAGCAGCTCTGGACTCCACACACCTGCATGCACTCACACAAGAAAGTGTTAATAACTCTTACTGCTCCTCTTAAAACTTATTTGAGGGGCTGGAGAGGTGGCTTAGAGGTTAAGCCTCTGCTTTGCAGGCAGAAGGTCCTGAGTTCGGATCCTAGACCCCATGTATAGACGCCGGGTGGAAGCGGGGGCAGCCTGTGTTTCAGGTCCTGGTAGGGCGGAGCCTGTGAATCTCCGGGCAGAGTAAACAAGGAGGAAGTGGAGGCGTCCATGGTGGATTCCCGAACTCGTCTGTGGTTCTACACATACATACACACACACACACACAATTGAATAAATAAAAAAAAAAAACTTATTTGAGAGGGATAGAGACAAAGAGAGAGAAAGAAAGAGGCATGTGCATATAAAGGTCAGGGACTGACTTCAGAAGTTATTTCTCTTCTTTGACCATGGCCTCTGGGGATCAAGCTCAGGATGCCTTTTCTCACTAACCATCTCACTATGCATCTAATTGCTCTTTTATTAAGGTGTTGTGTCACATTTTCTTGAATCATTGATATGATACTAGGTTTCCATCTTGCTAGGAGCTAGTATTGATCTAAACCTGTGTCTAGGTTCCTTTGGGACAGAAGTAGAAAGAAGGCTCTTCTTCCCTATACTTTTGGAGTGCACAGTGGCTGGTATGCATAACAGAGGATGCATGTAAGGTGTGATACACATAACCCAAGCAGTGATAGTACTTATCCAATGACTAAAATGATTAGGGACAAAATATATCTCTCTCCAAGCATTCACTCTTATACAATAATAATCTTGAGGAGCTAGGGAGACAGCAAGCAAAGTGCTTGCTACACAAGTGTGAGGGCCTGAGTTTGGATTCCTAACAACTGCATAAGTGGCAGGTCGATATGGTGGCCCACCTAGGTAATTCCAGCAATTGGGACAAGGAGACAAGGTATCCTTAGGGCCAGCTGGTTAGCTAGATTAGATGAATCAGTGAGATCTGGATTTGAGAGAAACCCTCCCTCAATATATAAGGTAGAGAGCAATTGCGCAAGATACCTGAACAAAAATAACCTTTGATCTCTATGCCCCAACCCTCACATATACACTCACATAAATCTGTACTTATGAAAAATACACACATGCCACATACCTATGCATACAAAAAATTACAACTTTGGTACTTGAAACAGCCAAGAGTCATGAACGAGGTATTTTCGAGCAGAGACATAGAGCTTAAAGGAATGCTTAGGCTTTAGAGGATCATGTCTTCCTTGGGGAGTTTCCTAGTTACAGTGGCCACAAATGGCAATATAGCACTTGAACGATGAACTTCTGGGAGTCAGTCAGGCCTGGGTGCTGAGATGTATGCCAGAACCACACCCTGGCAAATTCTCTACCCCTCCTATCAGGGTGTCTGCGGGAGAAATCAGAGTAGTCATGCTAGGCAGACCGTGTTCTGCATCTGGAATTCTAGGTGACTGTGATGTCACCGAAATTACTTCCCTCTATATTATTCCCTCCTGCCTCTTCCAGGTTTTAAAGGTTAGAATCAAAATCCAGTTGGGAGTCTTCATAGAAACTCATTTTGTCCCAAGATTTTATATGACAAGACAGATCTCCTTTAGCGATACCTTGCCTCCACAGCTTTGAGTCTAAGAGATGAACTGTGAATGATGTGTCACCATATGACAAGGACACCCAGTACTGTGTCTCTGTGTTATAGCTGATGTCATAGATACCTGACAACTCCTTATGTCAAAGCTCTAACTCTTAATGCAGCTGTGAGGAAATAGGAAGCCATCACAACTAAAGGATGTTCCCTTGCTACAGTGAGAGTAGTGTCTTTATAAGAGATAACAAGATACCAAAAAGCTACTTCTCTGTGTCTGTCTCTCTCTATGTCTGTCTCTTTCTCTTTCTTTCTTTCTCTGCATCCTTATATACTAAAGCTATTCATGATCATAGCACAAGTCAAGAGAAAATGCCATAGAACAAAACCTACTTATCAGGCACCTTGATCTTGAACTTCCTGGCCTCTAAAACTGAGAAGTAAACATCTGTTGCCTGTGCCATTTGGCCTATAATGGTTTATTCCAGGAGCAAAGCTGACTGATACACAATATGGAAAGCCAGTCTTTCCATTTAATGCCTATGATACTAACAGTGATTGCAAGAGTTCTAGCACAGACTGACTCTGTGTACTTCAACATTAATCACTTCAGTCTTTAATCAGAGTTTTCTCTGGTGCCAGGAATATTCTCTCCTCTGTTGGATATCCCACACGTGAAGACCAGGACACGTGTATACTCTGCTGTGCTCAAACAGGCTCTTACGTGGGCATGACGGAAGCTGGGTGGCAAGCCCCAGTTTTGTGATTTTCAATCCCCTTTGGGTTCATGTGACATGGATAGATGACATTTCTGTTTTATTCCAGAACTTGGATGCATGTGGCAACCACTGGGTAAAAGTTGATCGCGTCAATCTCCTGGGTTCCTGTGTCTGACCACAATGTCTTTGGAACAAGGTGTCCTACAGGGAAGTTGTACAAGGAGTCTCCATACTGCAAATACTTCAGGACAGTAGACCTGGCTTGTGGTGACTCCTTCTAAACCGCATCATACAGTAGGGTCTAGAAGATTCTATCTTGAGCCAATGATATCTAGGCCATTTCATCACCATTTCAGTGGACAAGTGAGTGGTTTCTTGAAATAGAATGCTTTCCATAGACCCTGCAATAGGTGGCCAGACAAAATCAGGGTTTGTAGTACAGGGTCTAAGACAAAGAATAGGAAGGGATAGGGTCTGAGGAGGGAAACCCTTTTTAATCAGGGCTCAGATATGGGTCACAAACTTCATGGTGTCATAACATGACTGCTTTGTACCAGACTACATGTACTTCTATTACAATCTTCCTCTCCCTGTCTCCTTCCTCCCTCAGTTCATTTCAGGGACTGAACACCAAGTGCAGCCTGTGCTTGTGGCTATTGACCTGAGGTCAGAGGAGGGAGCAAGAGCTTCTAGAAGTGTGCAATCCATCGAGGTTGCCCAACCAAACTTCTTATTGCCAAGATGAAAGGTCAGGCCAGTAAAGCAACACATGCGGCCACCTTAAATACATAGTCTCATTTGAGAGAGAGAGAGAGAGAGAGAGAAAGAGAGAGAGAGAGAGAGAGAGAGAGAGAGAGAGAGAGAGAAGTTATCTTTCAGGAAAGTTAGATGGATGTGTTGGAGAATCTTCTGTTACTTAAAATATTGATAATCATGTACATGCAGATGCATCCTGGATCTAAGACGACCTGAAGAATGCTGGGGAAGGGGACAGGGCTGGAGGAAGGGTTCTGCTACACTGCAATACCACTGGAAATGAGTTAGGGACAGAACTCACACAACTCTGATAGATACCAGACTTCTACCCTCCGGGTTGTAACTGGACCACAGCTCACTTCACTGGAAATCCCTGTCTTTTTTCCTCCATCAGCCTTCTATCCTTGTTCCCACAAAGTGGTTTCTACTTTAGTGAGAAGGCTTCCTGTTTCCCTGAAATGCACTCCTGCTTTGTGACAAAAGAAAACATCTGGCTCTCAACAGTTGAACATATGCTTGTTTCCGCAATACTTATTGAAGATGTGTTCAACAGTTGACCATCTGAGTAAATCCTGATTCAAAGAAAGCTGGTTAATATGAGATGCTTTGAAATGGGAAAAAGAAAGAAAACAATATTTGTGGATGCTTGAAGTTAACATGTAAGGAAGTAACTGAAATAGGAAATGTGCAGTCACCAGGATGTCGCTTCAGTGAAGATCTTCTGTTGAGTGCGGATGCCTGTGCTAGGTGTGCTTAGTGTATGTGGGAGAGTATACTTGACCCCTGGACTAACAGAGACTGCTTTGTCTGAATGTCAGTTAGATTTCTTTCTGCTCAGCTTGGCCCAATCTTGGACTTTTACCTCAGTACTTTAAGAAACTAATTTTATTGAGAAACCTGTTAAGCCAGTTTAAACAGGATTTCCAGCCCCCAATATCTGGTAATCATTTTCCACATTCTATCCCAGACAATCCATCTCTCACCCAGTGTTGGTCTGGCTGCCCTGATAACTTTTAATATTTAAAGGTAAAAATACCAGTTCCTGCAATTTTACCTTTGCACGTTATATATATATATATATATATATATATATATATATAATATATACATAAAATGATCACCTTTTATACCACAAATACATACAATTATTTTTTTAATTTTAAGAAAAATAAAGGCCTACTATGCTGGGCTCATCAATGCTCTAGGCAAAACTAAAGAAAGAATCTCTGATCATTCAATATTTGAACTTCCAGAACTGAAAGCAAGGAAAGAAAAGACTGAAAAAGAGTAAAACAACCCCAGAACAGAGTATCCAGGACCTATGAAACAATTACAAGAAGGACAGGTATCCCATGGTCATAACAGGAGAATCTCCTCATCTTGCGCAATGGGCATATCAGAGGGAGAATAAAGAACACAGCGGATGATTGAAACAGATGATTGAAAATTTCAAAGCAACAGAGAGCTAGAGGGCCAGAGGCTCAGAGAACTTATGCCAAACCCGTATCTAAACACTATAGACTTCAAACAAAGTAAAGAAAAAATTCTGAAAGACGCTCTGGGTTAAGGAAGCATCAGACCTTTGCTATAGAGAAGTTACTGCAGAGTAATATCTGAGTTCTCACAAGCCATGCACAAGAAAGAGTAGACTGAGACATCTGTAGTATGTGACTGGAAAAAAATCCTTATCAACCTAGAATTTTGTACATTATAAATTATCTTTTAAAAGAAGATAAAGTTTCAAGCAGCATGGGGGTTGATCATATTTTGTTGTAATAAGGTACTTGGTAATAAGGTAATACTTGTTGTAATAAGGTGGTCTTGGATAAAATGTAAATATATATACCTATAACAGTCTTTAAAATATATAATTGATATACTAAGAAGTGAGATGAAAAGGAAATCATGTAAAATGTTTAGTTGAAATCATAAAAAATCAGGAAATGTGCAGAAGACAAAAGTAGAGGCAAAGAACTGGGGCAACAAAATCAAACAAAAAATACAGCTGAAAACCCATCAGAAAATAATTAGGTACCACAAGCCAGTGCGGCCACAATTATATGAGGCTTGTTGAACATTTGAAACTCAACTAAGGTCGTCCAGCATATCAGTAAACTAAGAAAGAAAACCACAGAGATACACCAACAAATGAAGAATAAGCATTTGACAAACTCTGAAGCCCTCCATATAAAAACTCCCAACAGGTGCTGGAGAGGTGGCTCAGGGGTTAAGCCTCTGCCTTGCAGATGGAAGGTCCTGAGTTCGGATTCTAGACCCCACGTATAGACGCCGGGCAGAAGCAGGGATGGCCTGTTTTCTGGTCCTGGTAGGGTGGAGCCTGTGAATCCCTGGGCAGAGTAAACAAGGAGGAGGCGGTCCATGGTGGTTCCCGAATTCGTCCGTGGTTCTACACACGCATACACGCACACACACACATACACATGCACAACTGAAAAAAAAAAAAAAACTCCCAACACACAAGAAATAGAGGACAACTTGCGCGATTTGCTAAAGATCATCTGAAAATATACCTATTAGTACTATCTTAACTTAGTGGTGAAAAGTGAGTCTTTCCTGCTAAGATTAAGAGTGAAGCAAAATTTCTACTCTCACTACTGCTTTGGAGTATTTTATTGAAATTTCTAGCTAATGCAATAATGTATAAGGTGGAAAGAAAGAAATAAAACTGCCTTTGTGCACAGAGGGCATAATTATCTATATTGAAAATATGAAAGATTCAAGCAAAAAAAATTTCTAAAAACTACAGTAAAGGTTCAGGACAGTAGGTTCATACACAAGAGCCACATGTCTCCTGGGTACAAGCAAAAACAAAAACAAAAACAACCTAGAATTGAAATAAAAAATACATCAATTGATAAATATTACTATATAAAAACTAAAGAGAAGGGGAGGGAAAGCCCATTTCATGAATAAGAGGACTAGCATTGTGGAGACAGAAATACACGTGTCATATGCTATTGAAAAGGAAATTTAGATTCTAAGACAAAACAGGTATCTTGTGCTCATAAACAAAAAGATTCAATATTGTTAAGTCAGTTGTATAGATATTCCTATTCACAGACAGAAAAATTGAATATTCAAGATTGTTGAGCTACTGCATTATGTAGTGACCCTTCCCTCCTGGACAAAACAGTCCCATTTCATAAAGAGGTGCCTCCAGGCACGTACGTGCTCTTCTCTCCACTCGCGATGGCACCCCTGGGTTTCTCTCTCCTCCTGTATGTGTTCCCGCTGGCAGGCTCCAGTTACCGCGGACATTCTTCACATAACTGGACTCTTCTCTTACAGGGTAAAAACCCAAGTGTCTGTTCCCTAGCTTATGCCCCTAATGCCTCCCTAGTTGTACTGTAAAAGCTGAGAGAAGACAACACCCCCTGATGTTCCGTCCATTTGTGCTGGGACAGCCACTCTACTCCTGCAATAAATCTCTTGGGTGAACATGACTTGTGTCTTTGCTCAAGCCAGACATCAGAGGAGAATCCCCTGGAGAAGCCCCCTTCAAAGATAACAGAAGGACAGGTAGCCCATGTTCAAAAACAAAGATGATTCAATTTTGCCAAGTCAGAAGTATATCTATCCCATGTTCATGGATAGGAAGATTCAATATTAGCAAGACAGAAGGACAAGTATCCTATGTTCATGAACAGGAAGATTTAATATTGTCAGAATGTCAGGTCTTCCCAACTTGATCTATAAAGTCAAGGTAAAACTCTCAACAAGTTATTCTATGGACATAAAAATGACTTTGATGGGTATACAAAGGGCAAAAGACAAACAGTGAAGGTAATATTCGAAGAGAAAAATTTGGAATATGATACCACTTTACTTTGGGAGTTCTTGTGAAGCTACAGTATCTTAGATCATCAGTGTTCTATTACAACATACCATAGCTTGGGTGGCCTAAACAACCAATATTTATCTTTTCAAGCTCTGAAGGCATAAAAG
Source organism: Typhlomys cinereus (assembly GCA_023101885.1). Taxonomy (NCBI): domain Eukaryota; kingdom Metazoa; phylum Chordata; class Mammalia; order Rodentia; family Platacanthomyidae; genus Typhlomys; species Typhlomys cinereus. Next base: position 256,574 of record JALPQD010000192.1, read on the forward strand.
CCAAGGCCAAGGTTCTGGCACAGGGGAACTTGAGCAAAGGTCCTCTTCCTGGCTCACAGATAACTACCTTCAAGTTGTGCTGTCTTAGGGCAGAGAGCATTAAAAAAGAAATCAATTTTTTCAATTCTCTTTTACATAAGCATTAATTCCACTTGTGAGGGCCCTGCCCATTACCCAATTACCACCCAAAGGTCCTGTCTCCAAATATATTATGGAGTATGATTTCAGCACATGAACCTTGTAGAAATAGTCCATAGCATACAGCAATGAAGAGAGCAAGCCCTGATGAAAGAATGGCCGAGCAGCTCTGAGGAACAGATCAGAGATCCAAGAAAGGAATCCATGTAAACAGAATGAACTGATAAATGAAGCATAATGGGAAACTTTTCAACCACGAAGGGTCTACATCTCTGCACGGAAATACAGAGAGACAGAGAGAGAGAGAGAGAGAGAGAGAGAGAGAGAGAGAGAGAGAGAGAGAGAGAGAGAGAGAGAGAATTGTTACATCTCAATAAGGAAACAAACAAGTTTATGAAAAACTGGGTGAATAACCTCCCCAAGAAGCTACATTGTAGTAAACGCATGGAAGGGTGCATCATACCACCTGTTATTAGGAAATTGTAAATTAACAACACTAGAGAACTATTGCATGACTAGAGAGGACAGAGCTGGGCTATCGCACCAGGGAACACTGAAGGGACAAGAAGCAGCAGAGCTCCCGCTCACTCCTGTGAGAATGTGAGTAGTGCAGACATTGGCAGCCAGTGCAGAGGGTTCTTGCAAACTAAACCAACCTTTATAGTATGAGCCAGAAATGGTGTTTCTTGGTATTTTACTAAAAGGAGTTGAAAAATATGTCTACATCAAAATATACATGTAGATGTTGTAGCTACATTGTGGCTACGTTCATAGTTACCCAAACTTGGAAGCAGCAATGATGTCCTTAAGTAGCCTTACCCTACAGGCCCACACACAGATACTGAAGGGCCATGGAAGTGCGTATGTGTGTGAGTCCGTGGAGGGGGAAGAGGTGGGGAGGGAGTATAGAAAGCCAGGTCAGCAAGTAAGATGCCTGCTCACAAACCTGGTGACCTGAGTTCTATTCCAGAAGCCCACATAGTGAAAAGAGAGAATTGACTTTTGACATGTATATAGTCTCTCCCCCCGCCGTCTCTTTTTCTCTCCCCGTGTGTGTGTGTGTGTGTGTGTGTGTGTGTCTGTGTGTGTGTGTGTGTCTGTGTGTCTGTGTCTCAATAAATAAAAAAGCAAGGTCCTAAAGGCTAACCTAAAATGACTGGGCTATCTGTCTTACTGAATGAGATTCAGTAAGGTTCAGAAATTCTAAAGTGAAGCATTCCATCCTAGAGGGATGCTCGTTAATCTCAGGAAGAAAAAGGTGGTCCTCTTTCTAAGGTGGCAAAAACAGAGAGTAACTGCTATGGAGGAGACTCTCTAGGCAGAGAATACAGGAGCGACCACCCTCCCCAACAGCCCAGCAGCCCAGCAGCCTTGCAATGACCCACACACACACCCCTTCAGCAGGCCAGCAGTCAAGAGGAGACTGTCCAACTAGTCCAGATGTCTGAAAGCCATAGAAAGAGCTCCAGTGTTTCCGTTTCCATTAAGTACTACTCATTTGGGGGTGAGTTTTTCACTGATGTAGCTGCCTTTGAGTTGTCCCTGCCCTATAATAACCTTCATCCATACTCCTGTAAGAAATTTTGATAAACTCATTGGGTTGTCTAATTGAACTTTGATGCAACTGTAACTCAGCATGTAACTGGTTTCCTATCTGGGGTGAATAGACTTTTGCATGGTATCTTCCTGGGAAAAGTGTCACACAACACTGAGCAATGTGGATTAATGACTTCACCTATTTTATGAGGTCATATACAATGTTCACTGAATTCATCTAGGCCAAACACTCAGTTTGGTGCTTGGTGCAGGGTGGTTGGAAGGGGATGAACATCTCTTTCAGATGGTCAGGGCCATGAAGCGGCCATGAAGCCGTCCAGGGCTTGTAAACCCACCGTGCTATTGTATAACCTGAGTATTGGAAAAGAGCTGAAACTGTAATGGTCAGGACAAGGATTCCTCCAGTGGGTGCACTGTACAGAAAGACTTGAGGTGCAGGTTGCAGAAAGTGTGTAGACTGTTCAGACCCTTGAAGGCAACCTGTGCTTTAGCTGGGAGGAGTTGAGTTCTTCAGCTGGAGATGAGACCACAGGGCAGAGCCAGCACCTAACACAAGACTGCAGACCTTGTGCTTGGGGAAGGACAGCAAGGACTCTCCCAGAGCCCCGTAGGCTGAAACCTTAACTTTAAGGCAGTAGACACACCTCTCACCACAGACCCACCCTCATGACTTGCTGTGAAGGCCTCAACCTGCTTTCCCTCTGAGAAACAAGTTGCATAAACCCGGCTCCAGACATGGCCTGCAATGCCTGTGTGGGTGATAACAGCTTTGTTTTCTGTCAGTCAGAACAAGCTGTCATCAGCCAAGGCTGGCACAGTGGCGCCCCACACTAATTGTTGTTATTAGGTGTGGTTCCTCCAAAAAACGTTGCAGATCCTGTTGCAAGGGGCATGTTTATCAAAATGCAAACTGGCCCATGCACCCGCTTAGCTTTGGAAATCAAAGAGACACAGGGTGCATGTTTACAGTAAGACTGACTTTTCCCACTGAGTCTCAGGGCCTACAGCTCAGTTTCAACTGAATAGATGCTATCAGACATTGGAAATGAGTTTGTTGTGATATATATACCTTAGGAAAATAAATATCAGCAAAGGGCTGGTGAGATGGTTCTTGCCAGATGAGCCTGATGGCCTGCGTTCACTCCCTGGAGCCCTGGATGGGGAGAAACGACTCCACATGTACCTTCCACACATGAGCCATAGCACACACACATCTGCACTCACACATCATATAAAGAAGTGTCAGCAAAAGGCTAACAAGATGAATCGGCAGGTAAAGGCACTTGTTATATAAACTTGATGACCTAAGTTCAATCCCCAGAATTTATATAAAAGTAGGCAGAGAACTGGTTTCACGAAATTGTCTTCTGATTCCATTTGGGTACCATGATATACATTCCCATGCACAAATAATAATATAATAAACTATCAGCAAGGGACTGAGGAGATGGCTCAGTAGGTAAAGGCACTTGCAAAGACAAGCTGATGCTTTGAGTTTAAAACCCAGAACCCAAGTAAAGGTGGATGGAGAGAGCTGAACAATATTCTCTGACCTCTACATGTAAGCTGCAGCATGCATATTCCCATATCCACACATCATGTGTACACACACAGGAAAGAAATTATCAGCAGGGTCGTGGCTCAGTGCACTCAGGTGGAGAATAGGGACTGTGTGTCTCAGTCACTAGAGATCTGGGTCCTTTGGTGGACCTGGATAGCCACTACCAACACATGTGACTTCTGAACATGTGAAAAATGGCTGTGGTCAGTCAAGATTGGCAGCACATGAAAAGTATACTCTATGCCAAGGTGTCAACAGAAAGGAAAAGTTAGAAACTCACCCACATACCCTCATACTTTTTTGGTATGGATGATGTGTGTTTATTATATAAGTTAATTCTGCATCCTTCTTTTCAAGATTTTCTTCCAATTTAGAGAAGGGAAAGTTGCAGACTGTGCTTTCTGTCCCATTTCTGCTCATCAGGGCTGCTCTGGAGGCCCTGAGGTCCTGTCTCAAAGCCTGGTCCTTTTGCTTAGATTCACTTCCTCCTTTTGGGCTTTCGACTCTTGACAAGGCTCCTGCAATCTGCCTCACCCACTGAACCTGGGGATTCAAGGTGCATAACACCAGCATCCTCCATCATGTCCTTGGCTATCTCTCCCATTGTCTGACTCTCCTGTCTCCCAGCTGCCTTCATGGCTGAATTCCTACATGTTACTGCCACTCTGTGTTTTGTAGAGCCATTATAGGTTCCATTGCATTCAATCTTCCTGGACCTGCTGCCCCTCTTCAGGGCCATGTGTAACCATGTGCATCCTTGTGCTGGATAGACCCATGGATAGCACAGTCCCTGTGTCCTTATTCTGCCTTAAATGTCTCAAGCATTATGTTGAAACTGTCTGTTTACCATCCACCTCCGCGTTAGACTGGGTGCTCCTCGAGGGTAGGAAATCATGTCTTTTTATCTGTGTATCCATGGCGCTTAGTAAATATTTGCACAAAGCACCCAGACTGCAAGAGTCTGAGTGTAAACAGTGCTCGGTGTCAACAGCTCACATTGTGCAAAGCCTCAGTAGGCTGGGGTGCTTCAGGCTTTCTTCTGAATTTTATGTTTATTATTACTATCACGACTATTTTAATAATGACAACCAAGCAAGGAGTGAACCCAATGACTCTCTGTGTCAAGGAGGCAGCGGTATACTCTCCTCTCCTTCCGGGGTGACCAACACCCTTTTCCTCAGTATTGGATCTTCCACACACTGGCCAGCATGGAATTCCTGGTTTATTATGATGGGTTTCAGGCTGAGGATGCACAACATGGCAGTAGGCCACCTGCTGAGTGACCCTGCTACCCTGGGTAGGGAGGGTGACTGGATAGTGCCTGTTTGCGGAGGAGATAAGCATCATCCTTGCACCCCTCCTGGTGGTGTTTGTGTTCTTTAGGCTTCAGGTCTGTTTGGGGTTGCAGAGGCCTGTGCTACCTAACACAGTCTGCTTCGCCTCAACACATGCCACCCCACCTGAGGACTTGTTGGCTCCTGGTGCCAAGCGTCAGCCTGACTTGTGCAAGAACACAGGATGGGGCTCTGTGACGGTCAGACGATCTCATTCCAGGAATGTTGTGCTTCTTGATAACTCACCAGTGCAGGAGTTAAAGCTTTTGCTTTGCAAGCCAAAGAACCTGAGTTCAGATCTCTCCAGATCCCAGTTAAAAATGCATTGCAGATATGGTAGAGGCCTGCAATTCCCCCCTGGAAGGTAGAGCCTGGGAAACCCTACAGCAAAGCATCCTGGTAGAGGAATCCAGGATGATTCTAAATGTCACCTTTGTGACTACATAGACAGATACACTCAAATGCCCTCTTATACATCTATGCACACATACATATATACACCCATCCACATGCAGCACACACACACACACACACACACACACACACACACACACACACAGGCTTTGGTGGCTGAAGGTGGAGCTTGGTAAGAATGCTCTCCTTAACATGCAAAGACCCTGGGTTCTATCCCAGGCACTACATAAAATGCAGTATGGTGGAGTACAGGAGTATTAGAAGTCCACAGTCATTCTCAGCCACAAGGCAAGTACAAGACCAACCTGAGCTATAAAAGGCCCTATCTCAGAAAACAAAACAAAACACACACAAAAAATCTTTAACTTATATAATGACTCTCCACTTTGTGATCTTGGTGAATCCACTCTTTTCAATATGGACATGAAGTCTCTGTTTTGTATAATAAATGTTTTATATAACAAATTTTGTAAGACTCACCAAGAAATGTTTTCCATGTACAAAAAGCCAGCACAGATCCAAGCTCATACCAAGAACTTACACTCATTCACCAAGCTGCAAGAAATCCTGTTGGAAGTCGCAGAAGAGAAGAAGGAGGGAACACCTGGGTTTTCTTAGGGTGAGTCCCGGGCATAAACACCATGCTGCTTCTGCTGGCTGCCGTGATCTGGCTCAGCTCTTAGATGCTTCCTGCCAGGTCACATCGCATCCTGTTCAGCTACTGTGTTCTATGTTCACTTCTTGAAACCAGAACTCACTGGAGATACCCAGACTTGGTGGTAGGATGCTGGTGGTATCATGCTGTTAATGAGACTAAGGACAGTTACCAGTAGCCAGTCTGAACCCATTTTGCATGGCTGTAAGCTTAAAAGGCCATGTTCTCCTTGTAGCTCCTTGGCAGGGTCATTAGAAGCTAGGAAGAGCCAGCATCAGACAACATCTCTCCTATACCTGCTTTTCCAGACAAGATAGGTCCAGATGTAGTCTAGGTGACATCAATCTCCTTGGTCCCTGTGCTTCTCCATGATTCTTGGCCGTTGGACCAAAGACTCCCATCAGCTCAACAGGAGTCTGCCGCAGCCACCACTTTCCTCTGGAGTTCCTGCGACTTGGCTCTCCCAGGTTTTTGGTACCCTGATTTCCTTTGCCTATGTTTAAAATTCAAAACTCAGTTTTGCAGTGACTTAATGCATACTTCCAGCACTCAGCACATCTGGGGCAGAGCTGCGAGGGCTGCAGAAGGAACGCTGAGGCGAGAGCTGGTGAACAGTACAGATCCTTTCTGACTTCCAGGTTACTTACCCTTGGCTTAGCTGTGTTGAGTGAGTTCTCTTGACTTTGTGTGGGAGGCTTGGGCTCAATATTGTAGTAGGATTGAAGTATGAGACCTTTAAAAGATACCTCTGTGGCTAATGATACAATAACTAGTAACCCTAGTGGGAGCTGTCATTGATAGTGTGGCCCTTGGAAAGGATCAATGTAATTGTCTACAGAATCTCATTATTTCTCTTGAAAACAAATTTCTGTGGAAAGAGGAAGCTAGCCCCTGAGTACCTCTGGCTTTATGACTTGTTTCGTGATCTCTTCCCCTTGTGTGTCCCAGCAGAGGCTCATCTGCTATGTCATGATGTAAAAGAGCCAGAAAATCCTCACCAGAGTCAAGTTGATGCTATAGTCTTGCTCTTGAACATGAAAGACAGGTGTTTTCTTTATAAAGCTTCAGATTTTTCAGTATAGTAATAGGAAACAGACTAATACCTGTCTCAATTGAATCAGAACACCAAACTGTTCATACTCTGTGAGTCCCAGCTGTTCTGATGCTAACAGGCCCAGAAACAAATGAAGATTTTCAACTAGGATCAACTATTAATGCCCTGTGTCAACTACACATGGGTAAACAAAAAGTTTACAAGAAACTCAGTCAACAGCTATCAGGCTTGCTTATCTTGGGCCTGGATCTCCCCAAATCAATAATTAAATCCTTATACAAAACAAGACCACTACAATGTTTTCATTGACTGGGAAAACTTTTCACACTCATGTCTTCATGATATCAAAATGCCTCCCTGAATAGTAAGAAATCATAATTGCTCTGTCAGAAAGAAGAGATTCCAAGAGACATTTATATCCTTTCCTTTCCTATCAGACTTTTGAAAAACAATGTGTTACCTGATCATGAGAGTCAGATTTGGGCCTTGGGTTTGGCTACTGCCCTCGTTAAATTAATAAGAATCAAATTGAAAAGCAGAAAAAGGGAATTTATTTAATATGACCATATTTGGAAAAGGCTTATTTTAGCCCAATCATTTCTTCTTCAAAAACCCCAATAAGGGAGAAGAGACGTTTAATATCAGATAAGCAGAAGATACACATGACTAAGTAGTCTGCTCTAGATGTGGTTAGCCCACTCTCCTCTAAGGTGGTCTGACCAGTTGTCAGAGTTGTGTGTCACTTCTTTTAGGAGAGGAATTCTTCCTCTAACTGACACTAATCTCTCTTTGCTTCTGGTCCGCGATTCTTGGTGAGTTTCAATCCCAGGTTTCATTCTTTTAATAGTTGTGATGGTCAGAATGGTGGGGGAAAGCCAAGTGTCATCTCTCTATACCTGATTCACTGTCCTGTTATAGATGGATACCAAACAAAATTTCCCCCAGGAATCCCATGCTGGAGGAAGAGGAAGAATGAGAAGTCTGTTCCCAGTCAGAGGAAGAACTTGTCTCGGGGAAGAGATTTCATAGTTCTGGAAACTTGTCTGACCACTTTCTGGAGAGACTGAAGTTGAGACAGTGACCGGTTAAAGATGAGGGAGCCATACCTGGACCAGGACTGCTTCTGTATGCATGTGCCTTGCCCTCCAGTCAAACCTGAACTTCATGTCAGAGCCTGAAGATGAACTCGGGAGTCACTAGATCCCTTTACTTGTTCTTCCCAATCTGGCCATGTTACATAAATTCCATTCTCTGCCATTTCTTGTCTTTTTAGTTGATCTGTTGGGGATGGATAGACAAGTTTAGCTTGTTTGGATAGTCAGGATGCCATTTCTGATCCTCACAGCTCCAGCAATAGGAGGAAAGTGGATGATGGGCCACTTCACCAAGTCTTAGCTGCCCATAGCTACCCAGACCACAATTCTGAGGTTCTTAAAGTCGGGCTATGCAATCAAAGTGCTAAATCACTAGTGCACTTATATTAGGTCTTATACCATTCAGGAAACCTTACATGACACTGTAATCTTCATGAGATACCACCACCAAGACAAGAGACAATGAGGAATGTGTTCCTGATGCCCAAGTGCTGCCTTTAGACTATGTTGTGGAAAGGTTGCTACCAGTCTTTCATTCACAGCCCTGAGGTGCCTGCTACTTCTTAATCCACTTCTGATTTTTTTTAAATGAAACTAGGCTGTTGAAAAAAAAGGAGTGGTGCCTCTTAAGCATACTGCCTATAAATCTGAAATTCATTTGTCAGCAGGGGCCGATGAATTGTTGTATGTGGATCTCTGGGATGCTGCAGGCTCTGGTGAGTCACCCCAGCAGGGCTCTCTCGAGTCCAATGAAAGGAGTCCTCCAGCAGAGGCAGGGGAAGACCAGGCCCCCGTGGTGCCTGTGGGAGGTTCTGCCTTCCCTTCATTGTGACTGACTCTGTCTTTTCAAGTCACCTTTTCCCTATGTGTTTCTGGTCCATTGTCTGCTGTCACCCTGGCCACTTCCTCTGGGTTGAAACTGCACAATAGGAAGCACACCTGCTGTCTTTTGTGTCCCAAGTCATCTTTCAGGTCCATACTTAAGAGACTGCACAAGGTGAATTTTCTGTTTTCTGTAATCACCTTGTGGGCCAGTGTGAAACAGTTGTCACAGACATTTTTTTCTTCCAGTGTAAAAAAATATACATAAGGCAAGGTCTCGCTTTTTAACTATTTTCAATATTGGATTCACTGACATTAAGCATCCTCACTCAGCTATGTAGACATCGCATCCTTCCACAGAGGAACGAAAGACTCTGTCCCCAAAGGACAATAGCTTCCCGTTTCCCACTCCCAACAACCCTTCCCCTTTCTGTCTCAGTGCAGTGGTTGCTATCTGTGAGGAATCACACACTGTCTGTCCTTTCTGACCAGCTTATCCACTCAGCAAATGTTCTCATGATCTTCCCATGTGGATGTGTCCGCTTTCTCTACCTTTCCAAGGTTGAGTAATGTTCCATTGTGCCTGTGTTCTACACTTTATCTCTCTCCCATTGTTGGACACTAAGGTTAAATGTTGCTCTCACTTTCTTTTTGCTACAAATAATGCCGCTGTGAATAAGCTTCAGTTCCACCCACCATTCCTAATGACACCTCACTTGTTGCTCGCTGAGGAAGAATGCCAAGTCTCTAGCCGGTTGGGAGAGGGACCAAGTTTGAGTTTTCTCTTCTTTTTTTTTCTACTTCCTTTCTTTCACACAAAGTGTGAGAGTGACACACACTGACACACCAATGTGTCACTGAGTGCCAGAGGCTTTGGATCATCTAGCAGCAATCTGTGCCCATGGAGGAGACCCCTGTACCCATCCACATGAACATGCGTGCAAACATGCAAAAGCTCAAGCACGAAGCAGTCGGCAGACCTCCAATGACAAGACATCAAGTCGCTACAGCAATGGAAATAGAGCACTGTCCACAGATCTGGGGATCACAGTAGCAAAAGGTACATAAGCTGGGTAACTTTGATCCACATACCCCAAGACCTTGCAGTTGGATCTGGAATCAAGTCAGTAAAGGAGAAACCAAGAAAGTAACGTCCGATCAGTGCAAGCCAGAGGAGAGGGCTAGAGCAGCAGGAAACAGTGGAGGGGGGGCGGGGAGCAGGTCAAGCAGCAAGTGAGAAGCATCGGGGCTGACCTGAGCATGTGGCGAAGTCGCCCTTCAGATTATGGTCACACAATGAAGCACCATCTCCCTAGTGACGCAGATGATTGATTGAGTGGAGGATGTTTTTCTACTATGATGCCCCAAGCTGATGTAGTTTCCTGACATCCTTTGCCCTGTCAGGTTGGCATTGTCTCAGAGTGTTTATTAAGCATCTGTGGTGGGATGAGGATGCCCTACTGCTGTCTGTGAGTCCTCCACCTTCTGTAGGAGCGTCACTGAGCCTGGCACTTGCTGCCATCTTGATCCTTCCTACAGCCACATCGGTGCATTCCAGGATTCTGGCTCTTTGCTTTTGCCTGCAGTGTCTTCCACTATAGATTCAAAAAACAAAACAAAACAAAACAACAACAACAGAAGACAAGCAGGATGACCCTTGTCTGTGATTCTAGGTGTTTGGGAGACTGAGAAGACAGGTTAACGTTTGTCCAGGAGTTCAGAACAGGCTGGGTAACTTTGTGAGACCCTGTGTAAGAAGAAAGGAAGAGGAGAAAAAAGGGAGGGGAAGAAGGGAAGAAGAGGAAGGGAAGGGAAGAAAAGGAAGGGAAAGGAAGGGAAGAAAAGAAAGGGGAGGGACTGTGGTTAAGAATGTTTTGCCAGCTGAAGTGGATTAGAGAGCACCCGGTGAAATTTTTCCCTTACTCTGCCTTGTCCAGCCTCTCTCTTTCCTCACACTACACAAGGTATGTCAGTATCATCAGACTGACCGTTGTGGATCTCTGAATGGGTAAGTGCTTCCTGAGCAGTTGCCTCAGCCCATCTCTTACAGGAATGTGGGGGGACTCCACTTCTCTGCCATGTGGTCCTCCAGCCAGTCAAGTGAGATGAGAGGCTATCTCAGATGATGGAGAAGCTGCACCTCAAAAGCTGTGATCTCCCTGACCACAGTAGCAAAGCAAGGAACATGGAAATACCCTTGTAAAGTGTCAGAGGGGTAGTCATGCTCAGCATACCACTGCCGCAGAGCAGGAAAAGTGGCTGTGAAGTCTTAAATCCCTGAGGATCAGTGGGGCGGTATTGCTGACTTCCTTGGAAGGTGTCCAGAGCCCTTTCATACCACTGTGAACCATAGCAGAATTTAGCTTCTTTGAAGTTCCATGGTCAGGTTCATCTTCCTGCAGCATCCTGAGACCACTGCTGATGAAGGAACAAGGGGTGAGACCCACCCAGCAGACAAGGCCAGCCCAGGGGCCCAGGTTGGGGTGGAGGTGAAATTAGGGGACAGCAAGGGAAGGGCAAGGGCAGGTGCACCTGGAATCCAGATTGTGTTATGGGTCCCCGCTCAGCCCCGTCCTAGGAAGCTCACAGAGGGCTGAGATGACATATATTTGTGTGTCCCTTTCCCATGTATCTCAAGAAGATGCCAGATGTAGTTTGCTTTTATGTGGGACTCCAGGTGTTTATTGCAAACACATTGACTTTCAGTCATTAACTGCTTCCATGAAAACCCTCAATCTCCTAAAGAAATTTCTCAAAGGGCCATAGAGTTAAACACAGTTTCTGTGTTAATTTGTGTTCAGAAAACTTGCTTCTTCCCAGGATATAACCCCTTCTCCTAGAGAATCTTTACCCATTTATTGAGCAAAACTCTAAAAAAAAAAAAAAAAAGAGTCCAGTTTGGCACAAGGAATAGGTATTCGGCCCTGGCATTGCAGCTGAAGTGGACTGCCCCATCCAGGTCTTCTGCTTCCCTCTGAGAAGGAAAGGACCATATATCTTGCTAGGGAAAGTGTAAGAGATGGGAACAATGAAACATATGGGTTTTTTCAAAAGAAAGGCAGGTCAAAGCTGACTGGACTGCACCTAATTGGCTTTAATCTTGAAAAAGAGTTTGTTCATATCTAAGACTTCCATACCTCGAAGTGTAAAACAGTCCATACATCTAGCAAGAGTTCAAGACATGAAACAAAACAGGCTCTTTCCCTCCACTGGTTCTGAGACTTAAATAAGGGCAATTAATTGTGTGTTGGTATATGTGTGTTGTATATATGTTTACAAAGGCAGATATTTGTGAGTATGATCTCATGTACATGTGCCTGGGTGTGCGAATGTTAACTCTCATGCATGAGTGTGTGCATATGTGGATGCATGCATAAATGTAAGCCCTACCATGTGTGTATCTGTACGTCTTGAGTGTTTATGTGTATGAGCCTGTGTATCTTGCATGTCTAAACATGTGCTTACATGTGTGCACATCTCATCTCCCTATGTGAATATGCATGCCTCTGTGCCTAAGAGTATATGCGCATGCGTGCATGCATACTTGTGTATATATATTCTCTAAGAGAAATCATCTCTTTCAAGCTCCTTATCAGCACTGAGTGGACTGTTCTGTAGCCTGGGGGGATAACCCAGTGAGTAAAGAAAAGATAGAGTTCATTTTTCCAGGTCCCAGGTAAAAGTCAGATAAAGTGTGCACACAACGGTAACCCCTGCATACCTAAGAGAAATGGACACATGGGAGCACAAAAATGTCCAGAAGCACATGGGCCCCTCAGCCTGGTTTATACAGCAGCAGTGAAGAAACTTGTCTTAAACAAGGTTCAAATACAAGGAACACTGAAAAGTTCCTTCATCTCTGTACACACGATGGCAACTCGTGCTTACACACACAGACACACACACACAACTCACACACACATACACACACACAATCTATTATCAAATTTAGCTTCTCACTCCTCATGCAAGAGTTCTATTTTTTTATTTTTAACATTTTTTATTATTATTTCTGCTCATACAAACTTAATAGGTACACCACTTCCCTCCCTCCCTTCTCCTTCCCCCGAACCTCCCGGCTTCCCCTCCCCTCACCCCTCCTTCCCCATCCCCCAGTGCCCCCCCAATCCCCAGAGAATCCTTTAATGTGCATGTCAGACTCTCCTCTGGGTCCTCCTCTCCGATGACGTACAAGGACCCAGTTGTATTTCCCTGAACCCTTTCCTGTGCTCCCCTTAAGCATAGGAACACTATTGTGGCTGTCAATCCCTTGTCTCCAAGGATCTTGGTGCCTTTAGCAGATGCTAGACTTTGTGAGGTCAATAGTGTGTTGGACATTGCGCAGGGCATGCAAAGTCCAATTATGATTGCTTCGGCCCTAACTTGTGTGGAGTATCTTGCAAATCATTGCTTCTCTCATCCTTTTGCTCTTACAATCTTACCGTCCCCTCTTCCACAAATGTCCCTGAGCTTCAGGATGGGGAGAGATTAGGCTGGCCTAGTTCTATGTGGTTGATATAGAGTCTCTGAAGTTCTGGATTGTGGTTTGTTGATTTTCTTTTGCAGTTTTGCTGCTCCTGCAATGCCCTTCACTCCATCCTGATGGGCATTGTATGTCACTCCCTGGCCAGAGACAAAAAGCTGTTAAACTGGAGTCTTGTTATAAGAGCACATTCAAGGGTAGATGTAATAAAAGAGTTCTCTTTATTACTGAAAGCACTTGCTGAGCTCTACAAAATGCCTGGAATATACCCTCAGCAGAAAGCTGCCTCTTCCAGTTATCTTCTGATTGATCTCACTAGAGAGCATTTTGTGCATGGATTCTGGAGACTTCAGCATGTGAGAGGTTGTCTGGGAATGCTGACTTTCACTAGGCCCTTAGGAGCCTTGTACATACCCCCCCCCCGACTAGGCCCTGTGCATCCCATTGCGCTCATCCAACTAGGCCTTTGGGAGCCTCTGTGCATCTTACAGTCATCAGCAGCACAGTGGACACCAAGCAGATGAGAGGTCATCATAATAATCGCATCCCAGGATTCTTAAAGAAATTAAAGATTGAAATGCCATATGACCCTGCTATCCCACTTTTGGGAATAATCCCCCATGCAGCAGAGGTTCGCCTCAATAGCACAAGCTCGACCATGTTCATAGCAGCACTGTTTACAATAGCAAAGTCATGGAATCAACCTAAATGTCCAACAGTTGACGAGTGGATAAGGAAACTGTGGTACATCTATACAATGGAGTACTACTCAGCCATCAAAAATGATGAATTACTGGAATTTGCTGGGAAATGGATGTCATTAGAAAGAATTATATTAAGTGAAGTATCCCAAACCCAGAAAATTAAGCGCCGTATGTACTCCCTAATAGGTGGCTCCTAGTACCAAACTCACCCAGCCCACATTGAGACACTCAAAAGTAAACCTATGTAACACAGTAATTGCAAGGATTATGAACAAGAGAGATGGGTTAGGAGGGCCACACCAGAAACAAGGAGAGAAGGGACCATGTTACAGCAGAGAAAATAGGCCTCCATCAAGGTCTGCAAGTAAGTAATGAGAAACCTGGTTAAGTTCACAGACGTTCTTTCCTGATCTCACCAGAAGGGGAGGGCATATAGTCTAGCAGATAAAAAGTAATCATTTTGCAAATGGGTGATGGACCCCTCCCTCAGGGAGGTTTCCTACTCTTATTACATCTACCCTTGAATGTGCTATTACAACAAGACTCCAGTTTAACAGCTTTTTGTCTCTGGCCAGGGGGTGACATACAGTGCCCAGCAGAATGGAGTGGAGGGAATTGCAGGAGCAGCAAAACTGCAAAAGAAAATCAACAAACCACAATCCAGAACTTCAGAGACTCTATATCAATCACATAGAACTAGGACAGCCTAATCTCTCCCCATCCTGGAGCTCAGGGACATTTGCGGAAGAGGGGGCGGTAAGATTGTAAGAGCAAAAGGATGGGAGGAGCAACGATTTGCAAGATTCTCAACAATAGTTGGGGCCAAAGCAATCATAATGGGACTTTGCATGCCCTGCGCAATGTCCAGCGCACTGTTGCCCTCATAAAGTCTAGCATCTGTTAAGGGCACCGAGACCCCTGGAGGCAAGGGATTGACAGCCATAGTAGTGATCTTATGCTTAAGAGGAACAAGAGAAAGGGCTTATGGAAATGCCACTGGGTCCTTATATGTCATCGGAGAGGAGGACCCAGTGGAGAGTTAGGCGTACACAATAAAGGACTTTCTGGGAATTGGGGGGGGGGCACTGGGGGAAGGGGAGGGGGAGGAGGGGGAGGGAGGAACTGGTAAAAAATCTTAAAATGTATAATTAAATTTTTAATAAAAAAAAATAAAAAATAAATAAATAAAATAATCGCATCCCAGGCATGAGCATTTTAGCACCACAGTATGGACTCAGAGCATAAAATGAAAGAAGCACATGTTCTTTGAACGCATGAGAATGTTAGGCAGGGGCAGAGCCCCGTGTGGCTCTAATGCTGACTAGACATGTAGGATGGCGGAGCTCTTCACCATTGAGGCCACTGTGCACCGTATGGGTTGACATCAACTGGCCCAGGGAGACCAGCACATAGGAGCACAGACGAATTTCAAAAGAACCGATGGGGACCTCTGGGAAAAGGAAAGAGGCTGTTGATGGTAGATGTGAGAATTCAGAGTCTCAGCTCAGTCTCTCCATCAAGGTGTTCTGACAAGTTGTCAGAATTGTGAAATGGCTTCCTGGAGACAACTTTCTCCTCTGGCTAGACCAGCCTTCAGACTTCCCCTTCCTCCAGCATGGAATTCCTGGAAATTCTAATTGTTTAAGTTTTCAATAGTTTGCCAGGCAAAGGGAAGGGCATTTTCTTAGAGTATCTTCATTCCTTCTGGAATGGTTATATTCCCAGTTCCCCTGTGCTGTGGCAGGATTCTGCTCCCGGCAGATGCTGGTTTGAGAGCCAGAATGGAGAGAAAGAGCTGTGAGTCTCTCACTTGGTCCCCTCCACAGTACAGTGCTCCATAGCTTCTTGGAGAGAACCCAGGAAAGAATCAGCAAGGGTGAACAAATCAGGATCAGACCTTTGGGTCTTGGTTTCACACATAACTGCTGCCTTTTCTCCAGCTACATTCTCAAGTGAAAAGCAAGTCGCTCCATTCTGCTTTGTGAGAGTTTTAAGATGTATGAGGATCCTTCCAGAACTTCCAAAGTTTCAATCATGAAGAAGAGGAGTTAGAGGAAATAGGAATTGCTTTGTGCCTTCCTTCCTCCTTCTGACAAAGTCTGCCCCTGGGAATGTGGGGTCTTCACTTATATGGGTGATGGAAGCCATTGCTCAGAGCTCAAGGAAGGGAGGGCAGCATCCTTCATGCTGAGAGCAAGACCTTTTCAGATCCTCATCTCTGTGGAGCTGCTGCTGGCTCAAGGGGGCCAGGAGTGCTTCACAGGAAATATGAGACAAGTGAAAGTGGAGGGCTGTGTTTGGAATGCTCCCTAGGACCAGAGCGGCA
This sequence comes from Typhlomys cinereus, assembly GCA_023101885.1. Lineage (NCBI taxonomy): Eukaryota > Metazoa > Chordata > Mammalia > Rodentia > Platacanthomyidae > Typhlomys > Typhlomys cinereus. The sequence goes on from JALPQD010000192.1 coordinate 272,716, forward strand.
CCTCTTGGGAGATGGTGAAGTCCTCAAGGAGTGGAGGGGTTGGAGGGGAGGACTAGTGAAAGTCTTTAGGGGATACTGGAAAGTGTCCCCTAAGGGATGATGGAACACTGTCTCTGTCTCTTTTTTTTTCTTATTCTTTTAAATTTTTTATTATCTATTTATTTATTTATTTAGTGTGAGTGTGAGTGTGTGTGTGTGTGTGTGTGTGTGTGTGTGTGTGTGTGTGTGTCCCATGGAGGACCAAGGATAACTTCGGAAGTCATCCTGGATTGCTTCTATTTCCTTTTTGCTTCACTCTGGGATTTTCTAGACTCTGTTCACCAGGGCTGGAAGTGCAAGCTGTGGAGATTTCAGCCTGGCGTTTTAACGTGGGACCTGGGATCTGAACTCAGGATTTACTGCTTTTAAGACAGTGTCTTAACCTCTGAACCATCTCTCCAACCTTCTTCTTCTTTTTAAATTTTATTTATTTGAGAGAGAGAGAAATACATGCCATGCCACAGAGATAGAGATCAGATCATTTTCTCTTTCCAATATGTGGGCTTTCAGGGATTGAACTCAGCTCTCCAGTTTTGCTAAAAGGTGCCTTATCCACCAAGCTCTCTCTCCAGCCTCCCTCTTTCCCTTTTTCAGTAGTGCCAGTGTGGCAAGTGGTTTTTGTTCCACCACTTGACTCCTCCTTACCTCAGGTTCAAAAAGATAGGCCCACTGATCATCGAAGGGAACCTCCAAATCTGCTCTAATCGTCCATCATCTATTCTTCTGAGTTGTTCATCATAGATGCTCTGTATTGTTGGAAAGCCAAGTGATGCAGGGCCCAGGCAAACAATCCAGAGGCTCAGTGTGCTGGAGAAGTGACAGTGGATACAGGCTCAAAGCCCAGGGCCTGAAGGATGCAGGAGTGAGGTGCCTATGTACTCATAGGAGCCCGGCATTTACACAGAGGCAGCTGTTTGTCAGTGAATGCTATATACATGCCAGCGTCCCCAAAAACCTGTGTGGATAAGCACTGTTTTACCTCCAGATTTCAATCTGGGGAAACTGAGGTTGTGAGATGGAGTTACCTGCCAGAGTACTCAGGGTGAAGGGGAGGTCGTGTCCTGATCTCCACGGTGGAATGACAGAGCCTCACTCTCTCTGTGACTTTCCAGAAGTATCTGTGATAGGCAGGGGCAGCAATACCCTCTGAGGTGGCTATCACTTCTGTTTCTTTCAGGGGTCTCTCTATTAGGGGCTGAGCAGCTTCTTGTGTTTGTAAGCTTATGGGATTCAGGAGTCAAATTAAAGCAGTTCCCAGCAACTATTTCTTTGAGTAGGTTTTTGTCTGTTTGTTTAACCTCCCTCCCCATCTCTTCTCCTTCCAGTGCTTCCCTGGTTCAAATGTTAGCCCTTCTGCTACAATGCCCCCGATGCTGGGACTCTGCCTTAGTTTCCTTCCTTTCTTCCTCCCTTTCCCTGCCCTTCGTTTCCCTTTTGCTTTCCCTTGCCTTCCCTTTCTTGCCTTGAAAATACACTTCCAGGCATGTCTGTGAGAGTGTTTCCAGAAAGGGGTAATAGAGTAGGAAAGACCCTCCCTGAATAAAAAAGAGTAAGCAAATTTTACATTAACTCATATGTATTTAATCAATAATACCTTGTTTTTTATAACAAAGGCTAAAAACAACTATTAATCACAGAGTAGATATTCTGAGTTTAAATACATGCTCAATAAGCCAAGTGTGTGTCATATGATGGCTGGCCCTTGGCTGGAAGGAAAGAGGGAGTCTCCTATGACTGTCATATGGATGTCACAGACAGGGAGAGAAGTCATGTACCTTCTTACTTTCTGTGGCTGAACGTTCACAGCCAAAGCATAAAGTAGGCTGGGTTCTCCTGAGGTCTCTCTTCTCAACTTGGCTACATTCTGCTTGTGTCCTCTCATGGAGATCATTGGGACATCAGGAGAGTGCCTGGGTCCTAATTTCCTTTCCACGTAAGGACACGGTCATGCTGGTTCAGGCCTACACTAAGGCCTCCTTTTGCCCTGTATTGTCTCTGAAAGCTCAGTTAACAGAGAGCTTGCCTAGTGAGTCAGTTACCCTTCTGTTGCTGTGCTAAAGTATTCTGACCAAAGCAACTGAAGGAAGAAAGGGTTTATTTTGCTCACAGACCTAAGCTTTACAGTCCATGGCAGGATATTGAAAGAGCGAGTCATACCACATCCACAGTCAAATCAGAGAGCAGCAGATTTAAGAATGCTGCTGATCAACTTGCCTTGGATCCCCTACCTAAGTAATGCCTCCTTACAATGGAGATGGGTCTTTTCCATATGAATTAAGGCAATCAGGATAACTTCCCACAAGCATGCCCAGAGTCCCTTCTTCGAGATGATTTTAAATCCTACCAGTTCACATCACATCTATCACGCAGGGCCAGTACTCCATAAACCAGGGGTGGTGGAATACAACTGTAATTCCAGCCCTCAGCAAATGGGGGGAGGAGAATCAGAACTTTAAAGTCATCCTCGGCTACAAAGCAAGTTTGGAATCAGCTTGGGCTGAATGAGCTTCTCTCAAAAAAAAAAAAAAATGTTCTGTCTAAATACAATGACATGTTTACCCAGGAGGATTGGAGCATCGGCACTCAATTTCAGGGTGTCATTTGATCTACAGTAGAGCGATAGTACCCACCTGACAAGCTGTGTCTCACGCTTACCCACCTCAGCCACCAGTCATGGTGTCTCTCACCTATTCTTACATAGGAAGTAGACCTTTACGCTTTACTCCTTACACGTGTATCATTTTCACGCCTTAATATCTACTCCAAATTACAATTTTTCCCATTTCAATCCTTCTTTCCCACCTGTCTCCCTTCTTCACTCATGTCCTTATGGCTCACTAGATCCCATTCGTGTTCCTGTTAATGACATGTGTCTCTGCATTTGCTGGAGTGAGAGCGATATACTAGTAGACATAGCTCTGCAGAGAATTGCTCCCCTTCTCACCCATCCAGCCTGAATCCTTGTTAGTCTAGAAGGGAGATATGGTACTGCTCGAGGTATTTCCCCTTTCATGATGCAAACCTCACGATGCTGTGGAAGTAGACCCAGCTGCAGAGAGTAAGTCAATGGTTGCAGAGGCCTGGTCATATCCAAAAATATCATCTGACTGTGTCCCTTGCCACCTTCTGTCTCTTAAGTTCACACTGCCCTCTCTTCAGTGATGCTCCCTAAACCTTTGACTGTGGGGTGGTATCGATGTCCAGAGGGCAGAGCCAGAGGACAACTTTCAGAATGTTGGATCTGGAGATCAGACCCAGGTCACCAGGTCTACGAGCAGGCTCCCTTCCCCTGTGGGAATAGACTCCTTTGTCTGCTGAGCCACCTCACGGACATTGTTGTTAGCACTGTGGAAAGGATCTCCCTGCAGATGCAAATGCGAGTGGCTCACAGGACTTCCCACCTCACATAGTGCTTCCCTTTTTCCCATGAAGGTGACTCATGCACTTCCACTGAAAATCACACGAGGCCTGGCCTCGGTCACAGGAGGAGAACTATCACTCTGCATTCCTCTAGCTCTGACATTTTTGAGATGGTTTTTCTTTAGATGGACTTAGAAATTTTCCTCTTCCCCTCCCCCACAAACTGTGCAGACAGCCTTCAAGTTTCATTTTGCTCTTTATCCCAGTTCTCCAGAGCACTGTGCTGATGTCTTAATAAAGACATGCATTTTCTGCACAGTTTAGACTTGTTGTTCCTAGAGAAGGACAAAAGAACAAGACAGTCAAGTGCCCTTGTGGTAGCTCTCTCAAAAGGAGCAGCCCCACTTCAGAGGCAGGACCAGAGAGGAGTCCTGTGTCCATGTAGGCTTGAGCCACGGTCATGAAGAGACCAGGGAGAGAGCAGATGCCTGATCACACACTCCCAACTTGCCTGAGCATCCAGGCTCTGCCTTTCCCTCGGCCCTTCCTAACCTCAGTTCTTGTTGCAGCTGAGGGCTGCGCAGTCCTAAGGCTAGCACTACTTTTTCACAGTGTCCTGCTTGCTCCCACTTGCCTGGTGGTTTTCAGTTCCTGCCTCTCTGCAGGACACAGTCTCTGCCTTTCCCTGAGCGCCACATTTCCCCTGGAAGATGTGAATTTCTCTTCAATTATCAAAAATAATAAGGCAGAAGTGTTTGAACCGTGAATCTATTCTGCCCCTCTGTCATAGAGGCTTGATACTACGCAGCCCAGAGTTTACACTAAGAGTGTCTGAAATGTTGACCTCAATGCAAAAAGGTTTTGAGGGTCTCCCAAGTTCTTACCTCTAATTCTCAGAGTAGCTCTACAAATTGAGCAATGTGGGCAGCTTCATCTTACATTAAGGGAAACTGAGTCAAAGAGAAGTCACTCAGTGAGTGCCATTGCTAGGATGGGAGTCTGTTTCATTACTATTTTTCAGAGCAATATGGGTGTTTAAAGAAAGCACGCAATAAGGACTAGAGAGATGGTTCAGATGTTAATTCTCTGCCTTGCAAACAGAAAGTCCCAAGTGTGTATCCCAGATCCCACATAAAAATGCCAGGCAAAAAAGTCTGCGTCCTGTATTTCTGGCCTTGCTGGGTGGGAGCCTGGAAAATTCCAGAGAGAGGCAAAAAGGAAATAGAAACAATCCAGGATGGTTTCCAAATATATCCTTAGTGCTCCACAGGAATACACAGTGTCCTCTCTCTCTCTCTCTCTCTCTCTCTCTCTCTCTCTCTCTCTCACACACACACACACACACACACATACACATGAATATTAAAAAAAATAAAAGAGAGAAAAAGCACCTGTTGGGCCTGGTGCCTGTCTTAGCATGTCTTCTGCTGTAATGAAACATCATAGACAGCAGGCAATAGAGAATGGTTCATGCCTCATGGTTCTGAAGGGTGACCACAGCTAGAGAGGTGCTCGCTAGTGGGGACTCTGTAGAATGGTAGGGTGGTGCTGGACCTCACATGGGAAGACAGTCCTGGTAAAGGGTCTCCTCTCCTTATAGTCTATTGGATTCAAAGCCCTCCATTATGGCCTCCTCTGACTTGAAATCTCCTGAGGTCCCACCTCAAAACTCCATAGGCACACTAAGTTCCTACCTCTTCATGTCTCACCGTGATGATTCAATTTCAATGTAAGGATTTTGGAGAAGGCTCCAAAGGTAAAGCATTTGCCTGAGTTGATCCCCAAAATGCACATAAGAAACCCAGATCTGGTACATGCCTGTATTCCAAGAACTAAGGGAATGGAGATAGGAAAATCACTGTGGCTTGCTGGCCAGTCAACTTAGCTGCCTCAATGAGCTTAGGTTTAGTGAGAGACTTTGTCTCAAAAAGGAAAGTGGAAGTGCAATTGAGGAAGACCCTGATTCTAACCTAAAGTTTCAATATGCACACACACACACACACACACACACACACACACACACACACACATGCATATATATACACAACATATAAACATACATACCCAAATTTCATCATGAATCTGGAGGACGTTCAATCCACAGTAGGCTTGAAGTGAGTGAACTGTGTGAGCCCAGGACTACCCTTTTCTTTTCTCCCCTTCCCTGTCCTCAGAACTTTTAACTCAGAAGGTATTCTACTGTCTTGGACATGTTTTCTAGGATGGAAGTGGGCTTGAGAGATGTTAGACATGAACCAGATGAAAACTTATGGGGAGACTTTTGACCAAGACAGCAGAAGTCAGTTAAGGAAGGACTCTGCTGGCTAAGGAAAATCCTATCTCTTGGCAGTCCTAGACCTGTGTGTGTGGAGGGGGTATCCTGAAAGATTGGTGGGTGCCCAGAAGGAAAGTAGGCAGCTCAACACTGAGAAGACTTAACAGGCCAGGCATAGGCTTCAGCCCTGGGGGGAAGTCACCAGACTTGCTAGATTCTTACCCACCAGGTTGAACTCAGCACCGGAATCTCAGCTCTGTGACTCCATGTTGCCCAGCCTCATCCCTGACACTGAGCCATTTGCATCTCAGCCTTGTCAGTCTCTTGCTCCTGCAGTTCATAGGGACTTAGGCTCTGTCAATCCCTTTGCATTGCTGGTCCTTGTACCTGGGATTCTCTCTCTCCCCAGTTCTCAGCCTGATCACTCCAGGTCAATTTTATTCTTCACTTGGTTATCCTTCCAGCTTCATATTCTTCTCCATGATGCCACTTCTCCTCATTCACCTCATTACTGGCCATTTTGCCTCTTAGGAACTAGATGTCCTTCCAGAACCCACTGCTCCTCTCTATCCATTCTATTCATAACAAAATGCTGCTTCAGCTAAGGATGAAAGGTTGCCCAGCAGGGGCCTGGAACTTGGCTGGCTTGCAATTTGGGCACCTCAGGATGAACAAATAGTGCTGAGAATCAAGAGTAAAAACAAGTAGAGATGCGGAATTTATATCAAGCTAGGGAGTGGGACCCTGCCTGCACCCCTTCACCTTTATTCCTTGCTGACCTGTGAGCACTGATGGATGCTCAGCCCCTCCAGCCACCCGGGAGAGCTTCCTCCTACTGCCTAATGAGACACTGGCCATGGGTAGGGTCCTTCTTTCTCCCTTTCTCTCTTACCATATGCAGAAATCTGGCACCTGCATCCTGGTGAGTTCTGGGGAGAAGGGGAGATGGTGATGAGCCTACCAATGAGTTGTGCTCATCTGAGTCTGGGGGCCTCCAAGGCAAGGTGATCACTAATAAATGAATGTAGAGTCCCAGTTAAACCTGAGTTCATATAGACAATGTGTCAAGTGCAGTGTTGCAATGTACCATGACAATCCATGCTTCCCTCACATGTCCCCAGAGCCCCTAGGCTAGGAGTACCAATCATACCACTATAGACAGACACTTAATTTCATAGGCTCATAAGGGTCTCTGTGCTCAACTCTCCAGTCAGCTACTTGACTCATGGGATCATCTCCTGGCCACAGCTGTGTCTCCTTTCCCTTCAACATGTTCTCAGTTCTAGAGCATAAACCTCTTTCTCAGTTCTCTTCTCCTCCAGGGCCTAGGCCTCCAAGTCCCCTGATGAAGGGACTCATGAGAGTTTTTTGTTAATAATGGGCCAGGAGTTCTTCAGGTGTTTGTGCTCTGCCCCGGTGGGTGCTTCGGTCTGTAGTCAGGCCACCATTGTCTCACCTCCATTGAGTTTCCACCATTTAGTCCATCTCGCTGGTTAGGTTGCTGACTAAATGCATATGTGCATGCTTATTACACATACACACAGGCATCAGTTACAGAAGTGTCTTCAGTGCATGTCAGTCAGGTTGTTGGTCAAACGTATATGCACATACATGCTCACATCCACCCACTTGAGCATGCATCCACATATCAGTCATGTTGTTAACTAAATACATAGATAAACATGCACATGCTCACACAAGTGCTCATGTCCTCTGACATGCAGATCCAGGCCACACGTATATGTGCCTACATACGTGTGCATGTTGACGCTAACACACACTATAGACATCTATAACTTAGCTCAGCAACGCTGGCAGCCACATGGCTTACTCACAAAACCAGAACTGCTGTCACACCCTGGCCACACCCTGGGCAACAGGATGACCTAGCATGAGTTCTACTGACATTGTGGTTGACCTGAATACCTATGACAATCTGCCTGGATGGGCTGGCCATCTGCCAGGCCTGGGGTGATAAGAGACCCTCCTTAAGGGGTTTTCCCAGGCTGTGGCTATGGAGGCTTATGGAGAGAAAGGCCAAGTTCTAGCACCTGGCACTGCCCAGGCTTCTCACTCCTTTGTTCAGAAGGAGCCGAACATTCTAGTCTATAGTCTGTTAGTTTTTCCTTCTTAAATCCTAAGGCCTGGAACTACAGTCCTAATGAGAACCAGCCTTCTTTCTTGATATTGCTCAGTGTTCCTTGGGTAGAAAGGGGCAGGGAGAGGCGGGTGGACTGAGAGGGCAGGGGATGCTCCTGGAAGAAATGAGGTGGGCCTCAGTGAAGAAGCCCTGGTGTGCTGACTGCAGCTGTGAGAGAATCAGCTTTGGGAAGTTGGCAGGCGAAGGACAGAGGACCTGGGTTAGCAGAGCCTGCCCTTACTCCCACTCCCATTCACCCTTGAAAAACATAAACACGGGAAAAGAAGGACAGCACAGAAAAGAGCAACGATGTCCATCTTTCCAAAACACCCTCCTAATTCTTTGGAAGAGACAGTAACCGGAACATCAAGAGCCTGTCGAACACCGCTGAACGCAGTGGCTCCCAGGTCCTAGTCCAGGTTAGGGAAATGTGGCATGTACTGAACTGAACCATGTTTCCAGAACATCTATGAACACGTGAAGGTGACTGTGTCTCTCCAGGCACAGGTGATGGGGGGTGTCTTAGATTCCATCTTAAGAGGGATTTGAAGGCTATGGCACGCAATGAAGACAGGCAGATCACAGTGTGGCTGCTGCTGGGACATCTGGAGGAAGTCAGAGAGGACCCTTCCCTGGAGTCTTCAGAAGGGACCATGCAAATGCTAGCTCCTGACTTCTGTTCCAGAACAGGAAGGGACAGGTTTCTATTGCTTTAAGGCAACCCAGCTACGTGGTGCTTTCCTATATGGGTCACGGGAAACAAACACATATCCCTTCAAAAACAAACTGGTCAAGTTCAGCCACCAGGCAGGGTCTATTAGCCAGCTGACCCAGAAAAATGCAGAGCTAAAATTGGCTTATCTTACAGTGGTCACCAGGGATCTAAGCTCCTATTTGTACATTTAAATCCATGTCCAGACTGGGGTTTCAAGGACAGAATGAATCACAAGACAATGCAGTCCTGAGGGTTCAGGAAAACACAGAGTTCTATGTCCCATTAGAGGACTTTTAAGAGACTGTGTTGGAGAGGATCACCAGTGTCTCCTGCCACCTGCAACTGGGGCTCCTGGGAGAACTCAGGCAAGGAACTATGCTCTCCTGTCTCCTGCTGTGGAAGTGCCCAGGGTGCAGGGGTGTGGAGAGCAGGACTCTTGGGACTTTCAAGCTAATATGGAACCAGAAGTTGGGCAAAACTAAAGGGTAGCAGCCTTCAGTGGAGCTGGATGCAGGGTGATTGGTTTTCTGCTTTTCTTTTGCACATGTATGTACAGGTATATATGCATGCATGAATATATTGGGGATGGGGGGGACGGGGTTGTGTCTGTGTGTCTGTATACCAAAGGTCAGTGATTTTCTTCACTAATTGCTCTTCACTTTATTTATTGAAACATGTTCTCTCACTGAACCTATAGTTTAGCAATCCATCTAGTCTTAGGCATCTACCTGTCTCTACCTCCTGAGCATTGGGACTGTAGATACTTTCCAAAGCACCTGTCATCTTTTTCACATGGGTGCTGGGGGCTTAACTCAGATCTTCATTCATGAATGGCAGGCACTTCCCCAGCTGAGCATCTCCTCATCTCTGGAGCTTCTACTCAGAGGGACACAGATATTTATCTCTGAAAGGCCTTAGTTTCTTCTGACTTGTCAGAGCACACTTGGAGGACACGGGCCACAGGACTCCTGCAGATATATCCTCTGTGTGCCTCTTTGCCAGGGGCATCATGCCAAGAGTCACATGCCAATATAACTGTGCTGGGATCTGGTTCACATCTTAACTTTCAGAGTAGAGGCTGGTTGAGGGGGGAGTGGGTGACCTGGCTATCCATTCCTGCTTGCAACCAACCTACAGCTCCCACTTACACAGAACCCTGAAGCTTTCACCTCGACCCTTCCAAGTCCTCTCTGGAGTGTCACACCCTAAATTCATGAAAAGTTTTGATCTAGGTTCTTCAGTGAAAATAAAAACAGCCTCAACTTAATCCCCATCTTTGGAGAGATTATCTGTTCTGCTCTAAAAATGGTCTGTTCTATTTATAAATAGGGACGGTAATTCAGTTAAACAGTAAGTAAAGATTTTGAGGGCAGATTAAAGCAAGACTTTAGGTCCCTGAAAAATATCACCTGCTCAGCCTGTTTGTGACTGTAGTAACTGTGTTTATGGCAACTGACTCTGTCCTCATGGCTGAGTGAAAGTCAGTTCAGGGGATGTAGGGTAGATTGTGACACAGCTACTTCTGGCTCTATGGTATTAGTGTAAACTAACCTAAGATACTCAATATGCACTGCAGTGACAAAGAAGACTTGAGAGCTGGAAGGAGACAGAAAGTACACAGTTTGCTGTCAGAAAGAAATAAAAAATCGTAGGCTGGGAAGATGGCTCACTTGGTAAAGTAACTGCTACACAAGCACGGAGACCTCAGTTCCAAACCCCGGTAACTATGTAGAAAAGTCACATGCAGAATCACGCCAGGCCTTAATTGAATCCAGTATATACAAGACAAAACAAATGGACTTGAGAATGAAAGGAAGACTATTATTGGAAGAATTATTGGACAGAAAGACAAAGGAGGGAAATAGGAATAGCAGAATAAATGGAAAGTTATATGCATATGTATATTAGCATCCAAAAGAAAATATATCAATAAAAAATAAAAAGTACTATAAAAATAAGATTCCCCCAATGTTTAGATGCACTAAATTCTCATCAAAATCCATTTTGATTATTTTACATAATTTAATAATATTTTATGCAATTATCTGATGAATATGAGAGGAATGTACTGTCTATGCAAATTTGGATAATCATATAAAAGCACAAAATTTAATTGATTCAAATATTACTCAAATATTCAAAGTCAGATGAGAATAAAAGATACAAAGTAAAATCATTCCTCATATCTAAATGATATGAGTGATGCTAAAAAAGAAAAGTCACATGCTTAGTTGTTTGTAACTCTAGCACCGGGAGGAGAGGAGGGCAGAGGTAATCGAATCCCTAAGTTTGCTGGTCAGTCAGTCTAGCCAAATCAGTGAGCTTCAAATTCATTGAAAGATCCTGTCTCAAAAAGTAAGATGGAAAACTGAGGAAGGCACCTTGTGTTTATCTCTGTCTCTCTCTCTCTCTCACACACACACACAAGAGGCACACCAGAAGGTGGTAAAAGTGACTTAGAAGATTGGAAAGGAAAGCTTCTCTAGGAAGCCATATAGCAGACTGGAGCGCTCTGACCTGAGAATCATAACAGCAAGAGGCCACCCCTCAGCATTGGTCTTCTATGACCCTGATTCCCAAGGGAACAGCAGCTGACTAACCAGTAGTTGGATGCTTAGTTGGTTACTCAGACATCCCACATCATGTGGACCACAGAACCCAATAGGGCTGATATAATCTTCCTCTTCAAGATTTGTGCAAAACTCGGACCTTCCCTCTTTCCCAGCATGAATTCTACACAGGCCTGATATCAGTTGCAGGCTTTACCTGATGAATTTTCTCACTACATGGCCTCTTGTTAACTCCTTTCCATCCTAAGGACTCCTTCACCAGGGTTGCCGAACACAGAATTGAGATTATCAGGGTAAAAGCAGCTCTGACACAGCTTGCTGGAAGTAAAATCAACCCAAATAACCAGTTCAAACTCAAACTTCGTGCAGATTCAAAGAAGCACTCTGGAAGAATCTCATCAACACACTGATTCCCAAGAATGTGAGGTTGTTTCATTCTGTATCATGGATTCCAGCCCCCAGATCATCTCAGAGTTCAGAGTGGCTGCCATTCCCAGCACTGTGTTCACTTTGTGCCAGCTGTGTAGGAGTGGTGCAGGCAAGACACTTACTGATGGTTTGAAAGTGAAATATTCTGGGCTAGAGAGATGGCTCCAGAGCTAAAAATCTTTGCCTGGCAAGCAAAAAGATTGGTGTTCATATTCCAGATTCCATGTAAAAATGCTGAATGGAAATGTCTCTGCTTCCTGATGGCAACTGTAATATGACCAGTCACTTCATGCTCCTGCCACCATTCCTTCCTCATCCTGGCAGACTCCATACGCTTAAACTATAAGCCAAAATCAACACTTTGTTAAGTTGCTTCTTGACAGGTGCTGTGTCACAACAGTGAGAAAGTTAATGGCCTAACTTACCTAACTTAAAGTACGGGCTCAGGTTTCGATCCCTGGGAATAGTGGAACCCTTAAGACACCAAGTCTAGTGGGAGGCACTTGCATCACTGCAGTTGCGTCTCCTGAGGGGATTGTGGGACCTACCGCTTTTCTTTTCCTCTGGGCTTCCTGGCCAAAGCTGAGGAATCTGTTCTGTCACACGTTTCTTCCCACTGCCACCCGTGACCTTCAGCAGTCCCACGAGCAATGGGTTCATCCACTCGTGGATTGCATTCACTGAAAACTAACCTTGTTCTCCTCATAGGTTAGTTCTCTTAAGTATTTTATTATTATTTATTATTTATTCAATTGTGCATGTATGTGTGTGTGCGCGTGTGTGTGTGTGGGTGTATGTGTGTGTGTAGAACCACGGACGAATTCGGGAACCACCAGGGACCGTCTCCACCTCCTCCTTGTTTACTCTGCCCCAGGATTCACAGGCTCCACCCTACCAGGACCAGAAGCGCAGGCCGCCCCCGCTTCCGCCTGGCGTCTATACATGGGGTCTAGGATCCGAACTCAGGACCTTCTGCCTGCAAGGCAGAGGCTTAACCCCTGAGTGACCTCCTCAGCCCCCCAGATTTTATTTTTAAAAACCAAAATAAACCATAAACTACTACTCTGAGAGAACCAATACAAACAAACAAACAAAAAAATTTTTTTATTATTATTCTATTCGATTGTGCATGTGTGTGCGCACGTGTGCATGTGTGTGTGTGTGTGTGTGTGTGTGTGTGTGTGTAGAACCACGGGCGAATTCGGGAACCACCATGGACCGCCTCCTCCTTGTTTACTCTGCCCAGGGATTCACAGGCTCTGCCCTACCAGGACCAGAAAACAGGCCATCCCTGCTTCTGCCCAGTGTCTATACGTGGGGTCTAGGATCTGAACTCAGGACCTTCCACCTGCAAGGCAGAGGCTTAACCCCTGAGCCACCTCTCCAGCCCCCCTCTTAAGTATTTTGTCATAGCAGACAGAAGAGTGACTTCAGCTGCTTCTCTGAATTGTAGGTAGCTATTCTACCATACTTGGCTGCTCAGAAGAGTCAGGAAATCAGGGAACATTGTCATTGTGATAGGGGTACATGCCCAAGAAGTATCTGGGGCTTTCATAACCATGAAGATTTAGATCCTGGGAAAAGTCAGTCTTCTGTTTGTGAGTGCTCAGGAACATGTCAGACGTTTGCACAGGAGATGCACTTATTAATGTAACGCCATCAACCACAGCAGGAGGATCCATTCCGAAACCTCTAGTGTACATCTACAGTTCAAACTCCAGACTCCCGTACGTAACCATACTTCCTCTTCAGCATACATTTTCTCCTTCCTTATTCGAGACCTTTATCTTTTTGTGTAGAAGAAACGCTTCTCAGCTTCTTTATACCATATGCAAATGACTGGCATCGCTGTCCTTGTGTTTCGGGCCATGATTAAGTAAGGTGAAAATTCATTGAAGACAAGTGTCACAATTCCATGATTGTTGCCGGTATGACCAAGATGGCTGTGATGTGGTTAACGACTGGGCAGTGCATACAACATGGTGCAACAGACTTTGGCAGCCTCAGCACTGGTGGAAATAGGATGGTATGAGATTTCATCACATCACTTGGTGCTCAATTACTAATTCACATTCACTTAAAAAATTACCTTTATTTCCTTCTATGTTAATTCTCTTAGGTATTTTGGTACAGCAGACAAAAGAGTTTCACTCCTTGGATATACGAAGTTACCATGTGGGAAAAGAGAGGCAGAAGATGCCATGGTTCACCCAGGTCACATGGCTGATAACAGAGGGAGAGAAAACTGCCAGCAGCTGTGTCCAGACAGAAAACCCAGGGCCACTGATGCCCTGGACAATGTTTCCTGACCTGTTTTATAGACAGAAATACATGCCCTAAGCATGAGCCAGATCCGTGATGCGTTTTAAGTTGTCATTGTGACGTCACTGGTCAATGATGTCACCGCAGAGCTCTTTATTACAGTACTGTGCTGTTTCTACCTACAGATGCTGCAGTGCAGTAATCTCAACAGCATGAAGAAATAGACCACAGATTAAGGGTTGATAACTTTTGAGTAGCTTTCACCTTTACTTTTCAGCCTGGTTTATGTATTTTAAACCTCTGCCACCACTTAATCTTGAATAATTGTCAGATTTAACAGTTGGCTTGTAAAATCCTTAGCAATTTAACAGTCGACTTTTGTGACCCAGTACAAGCTGACTTTAAACCTCCACTGCCTTGGCCAGTTTTACAAACAACCGACAACTGCTTAGGAAGAGTGCACATCTGTGCCCTAAGCAGCACAGTGACCTCTACTTTCAAGCCAACTGGGACTTTTGCCCATAAACCAGAGCCCATACTTTCTTTCCTCGTCTCTCTGTAACCAATATTCAGAAACTTGACATACATACAAATATCTCTTATTGCTAAGAACAATTCAGCTATCTTTGCTTTTATATTTTCTTTTATTTTTTTCCTTTATTTTGTGTGCATGTGTGTATACAAGAGGGCATTTGAGTTGAGTGTGTTTGTAGACACTCAAGGGTGACATTGGAAATCATTGTTGATTGCTCTATCTCTTATAGCTTTGCTTGGGGGTTTCCCAGGATCTACTTTCCAGGGCTAGAATTACAGGCTCACACCATATCCTCCTAACATTTTACATGGATGTGGAGATCAAACTCAGGTCATTTGTTTTTGAGGCAAAAGCTTAACACCTAAAATATCTTCCCAGCCTTACTTTTGCATCTTCAAAGCTCATCCCTTCTGACTGCTATGGTTGTGTGCCTTGGTTGGCCAGGAAAGGAAAATTGCTCTAGAAAAGCTCTAAAGCTCTGGGCACTAGCTCCTAAGCCTAGTCTACCTATTTCAGAATGGTCTAACCATGCAAGCTGACAGAAGGGCTGACTTAGGTGTACAGAATAATAGTTGAGTCTCATGAACTCACAGTCAAGTGGAGGGGATATGCTGGAGTTGGCAGAGGAGTTTGGGGTTGTTAGAGAAACCTTTCCCTGGGAAGGAGGGTAACCCTTGCCTCTGCTTCTTAGAACCACTATGGCATCTTGGGTTCCTCAACCTAGGATTTCAAGAAGATTATGTTTGAAGAAAGAGCACTGGCAAGCTAGGGTTGTGGGCAGGCATGCCTGTGTCCCTGGATGCAATGCTCATGAAGTCCTCCAAATTTTTGAATTTTGATCTACACAAATCGAGAAGATTTGAAATGTTCTATAGACACTTCTGTCTCTGCTTGGAAGATCCACCCTTTAGATTAGCATAGTTCACTTCTTATTCTTCAAGGATTAGGTCGGGAGTCACTGTTCCTAGAGTTGGACAACCCTAGGCTCTTCTCTCCCATTCTGTGATCTCAGATGCAGTAATTATCACATATGTATCTTTCTCATTGGAGTGTAATCCTACTGATGACACGGACTTTTTCATCTTCTGCAGGGCATGACACAAACAGATGCTCACGGCTCACTGTTTATGTAATCAGATGAAAAAATCATAGTATGACCCATTAAATCTTTATGGAGGCTCAGAGGCCTATGTGAAATTCAGTGCCTGCTGTGTTGAAGGCAGAGGCCACTTCAAATTAGTTCATGGAATTCTTTCTGTTCTTACAGAGGACCAACAAAAGGAAAATTAGATTTAAAAAAATTCCTGTGGTCACAAATTAGGCCATTGTTCTAATATGATTACACTTATGCAAATATTCTAGTATTACCTGAGAAAATTAATATTTTACACACACACGCACACACACACACACACACATACACACACACACACACACACACACACACACACACGGAGATAAAAATGTACATGGAAAATTCCCTGACATTTTGATAGGACCTGCTTTTGGGAAATGATGCATGAAGAGAAGAAGGAGTTGGAAAGGAGGGAGGCTTGTGCAATGCTGTATTTCTTTACAAAAAGAGACCAGCAGAGCATCCCATGGTATTATCTTAGACGTGAAGTGGGTTTTCTTAACAGTTTTAATGGAGGTGTTCCAGGAAGCAATAAACTACATATTTAGAGGGTGCAGCTTCAAAAGTTTTAACTTGTGTCCCCTGTGAAACTACCACCATAGTCAAGAACAAGATGATGTCCAGCCCCCAGAGACTCCTCCTGCTCCTTTGAACCTTCCTCTGCATCCCACGCCTTTTGCCTCTGTGAGAAGCCTAGATCTTCACATCTTCTGCATGAATAAAATCCCATGCTCTCAAACCCTGGGTGCCTTTTTCTTACAGGAAACCAAATCAACTCCAGTTTTGTTCTTGTCTCAACCCACTGTCTTCACTCCCTAGAAGCACCTTGGCTTTTGTCTGGTGAGCTCAAGCACTTTAGCAAAACAGCCAGCTGGGAGAACTTTGAATATTTCGACAGTCAACTTTCAAAGCTGACAAGATGATTAAACCCAGCACTGAACACAACAAAGTTAAGAGCCCAGACACACTGTGGTTGAAGTCAACAGCTTGGAATGTCATCAGGAAGACTCCTAGGAGAAGGAATGTGAAAAGTTCTGGTCTGTATGTCTGGGTCAAAAGATGTCATGACTTCCCGAAGGAAGTCAGCTTTCCGGCGTTCATCTTGGCCCTCTTGCCCTCTCACAGGCAGAGGTGCTAGAACTAACAGGCTTGGATGGACGACCATTGCCAAGAACATTCTACTGAAAGACCTCTCTGGTCCAACTGTCACTGGTACACTAGAGCCCCTACTCTTGCTGAGTGGAGCCATCAGCTACCATGCCCTGTGCTCAATCCCATACTCAGGAACTCAGACAAGAGTCTAGAGCTGCAGCTGTGAGGCCCTGACACACTGGAAAATAGCACGCACGCCAGGACTGCAACCCTCTGGAATCTTCTTACTCATATGTCTGCCCCTAGAATGGAAAGAATGGAAACTGAAATTAGAGGTCACAGTCACACACAACCTCAGGTACAGGGACAGTTCCTCACAGCTGGCATTGGGCTCCACATGGCAGGACGCTGGGCTTTTCAAAGCTCAATGCCAGGTGCCCGTACCAACACTTGGCTCCTCAGGGCTGGATACTGGATCTCACATCAGAGTGCAGAGGTCCTCAGATCAGGATACTATGCTCAAAAATGAGCCTGTCAAGAAAAAGATTTCTCCCAAAACACGCTGAAGTGTATACTTCTGGCCATGTTTAGGCCAAGTCTCCTAGAATCAGGACAGTCACATTGAAGGTCAGTGTGGAGAGTAGGGTATAAGGTGGCACGTTATAGACACCCTAATAAGTCAGATGTAGATAAAGCATAGACATCCCATGACTCTGGAGGACTCAAGTCAAAG